>JARHVA010001206.1:2640000-2910000 GCA_037957365.1 Torreya grandis
TTGATGTCTAAGAAAAAATAGGTGATTTGGGTCAAATCCATGATATTTATGCACCAATAGAAAACTACCAAGCATAACACAAAGTGTTGGCCATTGTGATCACATGTATTATTAATGGAGTATATATTAATATTATATTTGATTATAAATCATTTATATCCCATTCAGTGATGGATCATTATAGGTTGGTGGATTTCAGGAAGCAATAGAGTTGGGAGGTTAAGTTGGACACTAGAGCCAAGATGTTTTTTAACTTAATAGTGAGCTTTACAATAGATATATTTGGGTGGATTATCCACCATTATTGACTTATTCATTATACCCTTGGGGTATTATGAGGATTGTTTGGGTATGGATTGGATCAATTATCATATAACCAAGATGGATTATCATAACAAGGTCATCAAGTGTGTCAATGACCTTGAAAATACTATAATTATCATAATGGGTCAAATACCCATATCCCTTCACAATATTTTAGTGATGAAAATTAAGTATAGCATGTGAAATATATTTAACATACACGTTATCATAAAAATAAATAGGTTATAGGAGTATTTACACAAGGATTTATTAGATGACCATGCCATCTTTTGAGATTTATCTAATGTGTTTTTGAGTGAGTTACTTGGGATGGCACCACCTCAAGAGATTGATTTTGGAATAGACCTTGTACTTTGGAATAACTCTACATCCATATTACCATATCAAATGACCACACCTGAGCTTTTTGAGCTCAATATGAATCTAGAGGAATTGTTGGATAAAGGCACTGTACATCCTAGTGTTTACCCTTTGGGTTAACCAATTATATTCATAAATAAGGGCATACCCCTTTGAATATGGGTTGATTATTGCTAGATAAACAAAATAACAATAAAAAATTACCAATTGAACAAGAACGACAACTTGTTTTATTAGATAAAAGGAGATATCATGTTCTCTAATATAGATACAAAGTTTGAGTATCATTAGCTACATATTATATAAGTATATATTAAAAAATATGTTTCAAATGCAATATGTAATTTATGAGTTTATAATTTTTCTATTTTGTTTGAGTAATGCCCCGATAGTGTTAATTATCCTAATTAAGGGATTGTTTTTTACCTTTATATAACATTTAATTTTGATCTTCCTTGATGACATCTTGATTTACTCATGGAACGAGGAGGAACATGAGAATCACCTTTAATATGTTTACAAGTTTTGAGAGAGAACCATTTATATAGAAACTTTGGAAAGTGTGATTTTGCACATTAGAGGTAAAATAGATTAGACAATATGGACACATATAACATTTTTGATATTATAGAGTGGCCAAAACCACAAATTTAATGGAGGTACATAGCTTTATGGGGTTATTAAGATAATATCATTTCTTCATTAATAATGTTTCATGTATTATGAAGTATATCATTTCCTTTCAAAGGAAAGGGAAAATTTTTGTCTAGATAGTTGGGCATGAGAAAAAATTATAGTTATTAAATAATTATTTAACTATTTTACCCATATTAGTGGTATATGATCCATTTAAATATTTATTCATCTATATTGATGACTCATTTTTAGGGTAAGGAGACATCCTCATGTAAGATTATAGAGTGATTTACTATGAGTATAGGAAACTCAAGTATTATGAGTTGAGATATCCAACACATGACCTTGAGTTTTTAGATATAGTTCATGCTTATCTGAGATTATTACACTTATTTCTTGGTCATCACTTTATGTTAAGTACAAATCACTTTTGATTACAACACATTTTTATTAAACCCAAACTTAATTCCTGTTGGTGGCTTTGGATGGAACTTTTATATGAGTATGACTATGAGATCTTGTAAATTAATGGAAAGGAAAATGTGAATATAGATTATTTGAGTAGGATATGACATGATTTGATGATAATGAGGCTATGCATATTATTTTTAATGTGAATCATTGAGCATATTCTTAATGATAATTTCTACTTGAATGTATAACATATGTTATATTTAGATAGGGCCCTAAAGGGTATGTATGTGGGATATACACTAGACGCAGTTTGTCTTTTGCATCACTAGGGGATTATTTATGTTTATACATAAAATTTAATTTTTTAGTTTTATATTTTTCAAGGTTCATCGAGCCCCTTACTAGGGACACCTTGAAGTTAAGAAGATGCATGCAGAGTTGATACAATTATATATATCATGCCCTAAAAAATCTTTAATAAAATCCAAGTAAAACATGGTAATTATTTTTCACTCAATTTAATAATGCTTAATTAAAAATTTTCACAATCATCCAACATCACAATAAATGTGACACATACAATTTATTAAATGATTAATTAATTTATTTTGTTCCCTTACCCACAACAAAACATACACAATTATGGAATAATTTTATAAGAGTGAAGATGATTCATTTAGTCAATCACCTATTAAAGAACAGAGTCTCATATTATTTATGAAACACAAAAGGCTTAATTCAATTAGTTTCCATTTTATTTTTATTTTATAATCTTAAATGATGGGTTAGGTTTAGTTTACAAAGGGATAATCATATAATAACAATTTCTTCTATGTTAAGTAGAAACATATATAAACATAAGGTATCATTGAAAAAGGAAATGGAATTTATGTTTGATAAATTTATCAAATGTTTCACATTGAGAAAATATTCTTTATTTATCCCTATTTACATACCTATCACTAAGGATAGTCACAATTTATGTCTAAAGCATTCAAAATCTAGCTCAGATCAAGCATTATCAAGTACCAAAGCTAATAATTAGTTGCATATGCATAGTAAAGGAGCACAATTCCATAACTACACTGGGTGGGATAATAATGTTGGGTTTGATTTACCATACTAGAGTATTGGATATGTAGGTAGTGCCAAATAATTAAACATAGATTATTTTGGTCAACTCAACATATTACACTTCCCCCATTTTTTTAGTTTTATAACCCTCATAAGTACATCTAAGGTTTTAATTAAAATGACATTGATGTGTGTGTGTGTGTGTGTGTGTGTGTGTGTGTGTGTGTGTGTGTGTGTGTGTGTGTGTGTGTGTGTGTGTGTGTGTGTGTGTTTGTGTGTGTGTGTGTGTGTGTGTGTGTGTGTGTGTGTTTGTGTGTGTGTGTGTGTGTGTGTGTGTGTGTGTGTGTGTGTGTGTGTGTGTGTGTGTGTGTGTGTGTGTGTGTGTGTGTGTGTGTGTGTGTGTGTGTGTGTGTGTGTGTGTGTGTGTGTGTATGTGTGTGTGTGTGTGTGTGTGTGTGTGTGTGTGTGTGTGTGTGTGTATGCTTGTCGTTAGGTTTCATGATCACAAACACAAAGTAAGAAAATAGAGTTGTAGATGATTTTATAATCACTATGTCATAATTTAATGTAGGTCATACTAACCAATAGGTCATTATTAATTGATGATATTAAATTGATCATTCATAAATGACCTAATGTAGGTAGCCTATTAGTTCCTAAACTGAGTGAACTAGAGGCATACTTATAATTTATTCTACTTTTAAAACATAGTCATAGTTAGACAATCAACCAAAAAATATATATCATGGTCACTTTAGTACTTTCCATATTTACCATATGCCCTAATAAAATAAAAACATAGTGGTGAACATGTACACATATTGAACAATGAAAACATGTATTTTTTCATTTGGAGTTTTATCTTTTAGGGTTTTAGATTTGTCCCTAACAATACACATTAATCATTACCATATTGAATAAAAATCATTGGTTAACACAATTAATGAAATTTATCTTTTCATTTTATTCTACATAGATAATATATCTTATTAGAATCAATTATGTAAACAAATGGGTAAAAAATATCAAGTCCAAATTCACTAATAAGCTGAGCTTACCAATAAAGAATCCCAAGGCTCCCTCAAATCTTATCCTAGTAACATCAAATTTGATATGCCTATTTTTACCACTAGATGCTATAGGTCTTTTGTGACTTCCTCTAATATTCCTACTATGAATTCCATAACATATTATATCCACCTTGTTGATGAACTCATCATCAATATTGAGATTGATGATACAATTACTATAGACTAACAAAATACCTTGGAAGCTAAATAATTCATTGAATATCTTACTATGAATCCACATCATATTGATGATATGTTTCATATAGTATTATATGAGAAAAAAGGTTATATTAAGCTTCCATATTAGGTATTCATATCAATACTATTGGTACCATTACCATGCCTAAACCTTCCATGACCTATGTGGCATCCACCCAAAATTTTGGGGCATCATAAGGCTTTCAAAAAAATACAATACCCATTCATACATTGATAACCTTAACCCCATATAGCATGTATAAACACATTCTATTTCCATCCTCAGCAAATTCACATTCCCTTGAGAAAGTTATTACAACTTTTCATACCAAGGTGTTGTAATTAGAGTAAGATGCATCAAGATCTAGTTCACATATAATTGGATTCACACACCTTGCTCCATTATCAATTAGTTCCTGAGATAGTAACCTACCCTTTAGCTATATGATTCATGGCTCCAAATATTCCATTGTATAAAGGTAAAGATGATCCTAAGTAACATCTTAGATCATTCCATGTAGTTTGCTTAGACTATGTATATAATGATAAACTATTGACCAAATTATTTTGAATGAGTCTTAAAGACTATGCATTGAGATGGTTTTTTGATTTCCCTCTTCAATACATAAAAACATTCAACCCTTTGGCCAATAAATGTTTATCTCACTTTTCCATTAGCATTGATGATAAGTTATCTTATGCACAAATTTTTAATATAAAAAAAGATCTAATGAACCAATCAATGGCTATTTGATTCAATACAAGAGAGATAGAGATAAGATGACCAGTGTTATGGTTGATAATGAATTTCAATATATTATAAAACAAAATTTTGTACCAACACTTTATGAATCAATCATATTCAAGAGATTCAAAACATATGATAATTTATGCCATATAGTGAGGGACAAATAATTTAAGCTAATTGATTTGAAAAAACCTAAGTATACATCAACTATAAGGACTATCTCAGTATTAAAGTTTTAAATCAAACCAAATCATTAGGTAAAATCAAATGATAAAAATAATAAAGATAATACTATAGTCAAATCAATATTACAACCTATGAACCAATTATAATTGACAACTCCACAAAATAAGAAGCTTCCACAATTATCATCACCTACTTATGTGCTTCTACATAAGTTACCCAATTCCTTCCTCCAAAAGAGATTAATCCAAGTAGACCAAACCAAGGAGATATGCTTTCAATGCATATTATGAGTATAATCAAATTTCAAGGCATTAAAAAAATAGATGTTCCAAGCTAAGACACAAGATATAATATCTCATTGTTTAAAAAAATTATTGATTTAGGTACCCTTACATAAGAATCTTGATTATAGAAAAATGGAAATTAAAATTTGAATAATTATAGTGATCTCTTTGATAAACACGAATCAAAAGAAACTAAAGACAACATAGAGGTACATAATGCATATAAAATTCATCCTCGATGGGTGACATATTATCATCTAATAGATATTATCACTAGTATAATCAACGATATTCAACCTTAGTGGCTTATGATTACTTTTTATGATAGAGAAATAGTTAATTAGGATTCAAATTTGCATGAACTATTCATATGTACCTACATCAAGTAACAACTTATATGCATTATTATGATTTTTAATAACTTAAGTGATAATTTTTTCATGATGGCACTTATCCATTCTTTTAGATACACACAACATGATTTTTAAGATACAAAATAAGTTAAAGCATTATATGGAAATATAAATTTTACATTCAGATGCATAGTATTACCTCTTCAATTAGGATCAAACATATTATCCACACCATTAATATTAATATAAAGTAATGGGATATTCAATATGTTGTTATAATTCCCATGGATGGAGATAATTCATGTACTTTAATCCATAGTACACCAATGTCTGAAGTAAATATATATATTTCAATAGAGTGGTTATAGTTCTAAGTATATGATATGAGTATCCCATTCAATTAGTGATATTCCCTCCTCCACCCCCACCACCACCATGATTTTTTGAGACACATATCTAATACCTTTATTTAGATATGTATGATATACATATTTAGGAGGATTATTTAGATATGGATAACACATATATTCTACATTAACATAAGGGTTAATTATTACACATATAAAATATCCATCTATGTATCTAGTTATTCAACATAGATTACATCAAAGAGTTACTCGTATACCATATAGGTAACCATATTATAAAACACATACTCAATTAACACCATACATATTTTAGTGTGTTCAATAGTGAACATAAAAACTAAGACACCCTCCTTTTACACCATAGATATAATAGAGTCCTCATCCATATGAAACCACTCAGCATACCTTGACTTCCATGAGCATTAAACATGATAGACATGGTATACCACATGACTCTATATTATATTCATACCCATCCCTAGTTGATACATTCCATACATGATATAATATCCCTCGACCACTTGATATAGGCACCTCCCTTAGTCCTTCCCTTGAGTGCATCATTCTTAAATTTCCAAATGTCAAATATTCCAAAAACATACAAAAAAATCAAATAACCAAAAAATGTAAAAAAACATTCAAATTTTCAAAAATCTAAAATAAAGACCTAAGCATGATATAATGGCTAGTGTAATTTCTTGCATATCTTATTTATCACTTATTTACTAGATAGCATATTCCTTACAAATGCATGAATTTCACAATATTTGAGTGTTATGTAGGACATACAAGTTACACATGGATATAAATATGTTCATTTTCCCTTCTACCCAATAATAAATCTAGGGGAATATTATTCCATAAGTTTAAATAATAGTTATATATTTATATGACCTTTGTACCATATCTCTAGACTCTTAAAGTAATCCACATGTATATGGGGTAGATCTAATAGTTATAGTTGTTAAGACCATTCAATAATGACCCTCACATATTGGAACCATCCTGCTCCCAAAAAAAAATCCTTAGGGTCATCCCATTAACCTAGTATGTTGGTGGCATGAATATTTTTTCAAATGAATCCATAAATAAACAAATCAAGGTATTATTAAAATTGTATTTGGCACTTATTTGTGATACATTTATACATTATTTCACACTAAACATATCTACCCTATTATTCAAAATTTACATACTTATCACTAGGATTAGTTACAACCCAAATATAAAGCACTCAAATTTTAAGTCAAAGAAAAAAATTTCAAGTATAAAATCCAATCATTAGATACTTAAAAAAAGTGAAGGAGTATAATTTCATAGTCACACTCGATGGGAGAACTACGTGTGGATTGATTTCCATCCTTAGAGTATTGAATATATAGGTAGTGGACAATTCTCAAAAGTGGGTGATCAAGGTCATCTTATCCCTTTACACTTCTCCCATTTTTTTTAGGTTCATATCCCTCAAAATGACATTTATGGTTTCAAGAAAAAGGAGGCATATTTATAGACTGTGTATGTCATCAAGGTTCAAAACATAAAAATAAAGTAATAAAATATAGTATCAAGTGACCATAAACAATTTGTGTTCTACTTTCATGCAAGTCAGTATCTATTAGTGATTAACCTGATCCTACAAAACTAACCAAACAGAGTGTTGATACCTAAATGTGTATCACTAGGTCAACATATAGTGTTTAAGAAACACTTCTCATTTTTGAATTTTAATAATCCATTGCATGAGTTGTTTTTTGTGATAATCCTATTATCCTTGGTGGAATAGAGGCATAATAGGTTGATTGTTTCACAAATTTATATTGGTTAGTGGTTGGGAGAAACCATGGCTTAATAGTTAATCTTTGATTTTGTAGATGATCTATTCTATTTAAAGTGAATTATGCTCAAAACTAAGTCTAAATCTAAATTAAGATGAGTATTCATAATGAATCTAATATAAGGTGAATTGATTAAAAAAAGAGCAAAAGGAAGGGTACAATAGAAAAGAGATGTGTTTTTTATCTTTGCTTCAAACATTATGATAAAGTTCTAATTTCATCTTAACATGCATTTAGCCAATATGCAGCATGAAGTAGCATAAGCTCAAATCCTACCACACATTAGGTAGACATCTAAGGAAAGTATAGGAAAAATTCAAATAATAACAAGATCTACTTTAAAAAAATTTACCCCTACAAGTAAATGGTATTAGCCCAAATGCAAAAAAGAGCAAAGGAAGAAAAGTAAACCTAATAACTTTCAACTAATCCAACATTAGCCAAAATTAGCAACTTTACATTAAAACATGCACATTAAAAGTTCATAAGAACCATTCAAATTTGAAGATGAGACAAAAAAAATGAGAAATAAACCATGATATCAATTCACATAAGTAAATGTGGACAAACTTTGTAGAATTCCTTGCTTATATTGATTTTCTCAAAAGTTACAAATAGTTTTTGGCTCTAAAAAACTCTCCCCCCTTTTAAAATTGACAATACCTATTTATATAAACCATTCATGAGGCATGTTGGTTAGTGATGTCAAATTACATTTGTACATGTGTCTGGGATAGCTATCCTTTTTTTTACATTCTAGAATAAATTACCTTTATAATATGCTAACCTATAGGCAATTTACTTTACAAGTTCTACATGCCTTTACAAAAAATAATACTCTTTTTCCAAAATATATACAATTATAGTTAGAAAAGAATATTCCAAATCCAACATACTTTGGGACCCTTTTATTGATGCATTCTTTTGCCTTCCCTACAAGATCTTCATTCTATAATGTTATTCATTAATCATCTAGATATTAATGATAGGTATCATGAACAATTCATTTTTCATGGTCCTTTAGGCCCTTGAGCTCCATCTCAGTCCTTTCCAAATCTTGTTTGATGCCCCTAGCATCTCTTATCTTTTATTCTAATGATAAAAGTAGGCCTATCATCTTCTTGTTATAAACCATTATTTTCCCTTGTCCTTGATTCCTTAATTTTAGCATGAATTGATTAGTTTTGGGCTTGAACTCCTAATCAGTTATTAAACCCAAGGGACTAAGTATGGTGGGTTCTTTGATCAAGCTACCCAACATCTATAACATCTTATCTTCCTACTATTTGGGGCCCTTAGAAATGTCCTCTATTTGCTTGGACCATCTATTCAGGGCTTTAACTTTACCAATTAGCATACCTATAACCATATTTAAGTGGGATAGGCTGACTAACCTAAACTTAGGGATTTTATTTTTAGTCAAGACCTTGATTAAATCCTTGACTTAGTATATTGAGGCTTTCCATTGGCCAATTTGTCATGTAGCCACTATGATTCATTTATTCATTACTTATTTCCTAGTTCTAATTGACTTTAAGTAATTGAGCAAGTCAATTATGGTGTCCTCACATATCTTGGGTTTATCTTCTTGGATTGACAAGATGGTAGTCTCTTCTAAATTTTTTTTCTATTGCAAGATACCCTTGATCATTGTAGCAGAGTCTCCTTGCAAACATGTTCTCCTCTTGTGATGGGATTCTAGTTCTTAATGGTCCAAACAAGCTTGACCAATTGTTGTCTCCTATATTTAGAGCTGTAGCATTAATTTATCTTTTAAAACCTTCTCTTATATATCTAAAGTTAGATAGATCTCCATAATTTCCCTTGAAACATTTTTTAGGCCACCATAGTTTTGGGATTCTCTAGATTGATTACCAGTGGTCTCTAGTTTAATTATGGATTGAATTATCCTTGCATAAGTGATAATTCAACTTCCTTAGTTTGATTACAATGAGCACAGGGTCAAATTAGTCTTTTTTACTTACCAAGGATTTCCTAAAGGTTTTTATAATGATTTAATGGTGGTAGTTATTTGAACTTGCATGAGCTTTATGCCTTAGATCCCAATTGGACTACGTACTTATACCCTTGAATTTATTAAATCTACAAGATCTTCCACTTGGCATATTATAATTATGTGGCTTTGATGTGGCATCACCATGACATTTTTTTAGAATTTTGATCATTAATATTTAAAAAGAGACCATTGCATTTTTAAAATTCTACCCTGATCTCGAACCATTATATCATCCTTGCACAAATCAAAATGAACCATCGATCTTGATACAAGAACTTGAATGCTATTGGTTTTTTTTTATATTTCTCATGATTATGACACTTTTCACTTTTGTATTTTATCTAATATTTATTGTAATGTCAATGTTGATCTCACACCATTGATCTTGATTGCATAGATTAATTGTGCTCTCTCGATCTTGATCTATTTAATTGTACCTTCTAGTGCATGTACTATTGATCCAAATGTGTACACTCATCTACATACCATCATTCTTTGAAATATGTTTGAGCTTTAATTTGTGGCCTATAGCTATGCCATATTTCATATCTATGTTCATCCTAGTGCTTTTGACTTTTCAACATTCATCATGCACCATTAGATCATCCTCATTTGAGAAAACATGTTTGATTGGATCTTGATCCATAAGGTCAAATGCCATTGGTTGTTGAGTGTTCTTTCACTAAAATTATGACACTTGTCACATTCTTTCTTACCCTAAGGTGCCATTAAATTTTTTACTCTATACATGTCATTAGATCAATATGGCCCAAGTAAACACGTACCATTGATCTTAAGAAGATGTTTTAACTTTAGCTTAGGGCTGAAGCTTTGAATATTCAACTTTAATCTTGAATTTCTAGATAATTTACACATATCAATAATAGACCATTGATCTTATAGATAAAAATGGTATTTAATTCAGTGCTCAATAAAATAAAGAACTTAGCCTAATGTTTTAGATAATGGCTTTACTTTTTGTTAATAAACATGAGAAATACCATAGGAAAAACATTTTAAGCTAAGTGTTGAGGCATAATAAATGGTACCTCATGAATAATAAAAGACACAATATATAGTTTTATCCTAAGGTTTGTTATATTAATAAATATGATGAACTTTAGGGTAAGGCTTTTAGGCTAAGTCTATAGTAAAAGGGACCCTTTGTTTAGTTATACCATGTGGAAATAAAAAGGGACCAAAGGGTTTTAGGAATATAAAGATACCAAACATAAAAAATTTGGACAAAGGTTTAGTCATTTTCATAAACATTAATAAACCTTGGGATTAAAATTAAACTAAGTCTATGGCATGATAAATCATTATCACATAAATTTTTCTTTCCAAATTTGAATTTGATTCAAAATGACTTGAGCTAGGGTAATTTGAATGAGGGTTTCAAGATAATTAAACATGAATTTAATTATATTTTCAATATACCAAAGGTCATTAAAAGATCAAATTGACATTAAGATATGGAACCCAAGACATTGCCCATTCCAAATGGACTTTATTAGAGCTGCAACCTGAAACATAACTGTCAAATGTTAACAACTTTAGGCAAGATTAAATTATAATTATGAACAAATATGGAAACCAAATTAGGTGTGGATGATCTTCAAATAAAGATAAAGTTTAAAACACTCTAATGGTACTCTGATAAGATGAATTTTCAAATTTAAGGTATAAATTTGTACAATTTAAGACAAGAGTCCCCATTTTTTAGAAATTGGAGTATGTTGACCTCAAAAAATGGTGACTTGTAGGGAAAACATAGCAATATGTTAGAATTCAGAGTCTCTAGTTTAGACTAATAATTAGGCTACTTATTCCACTTAATCATGCACTATTATTAAGTTTAGTTTATGGTTATAACAAATATTGCACATGCAAAATTAGGATCAAACATTAATACATATCCATGTTGTGTGTGTGTTTTGATTCCACTTACTAATTACTATAGGATTTAGAGAACAACTTCTATATTTCATGACTTTAATCATTAACACTGACTTTAAACATATTTGTATATTTATTAAGAACCATGATTTAGCTTAGGGAAGGCTTAGACATTACTCTAATTCCAACTAGGCATCCATAGCCCTAATATATATACCTTTGGCTTCACTTAAGGCCTTACTCTACTTCCATCTAGGCATCCATAGCCCGAATGGAGATTATCATAATCACCTCTACCTAGAAAGCCTTTTAATTTTTGTAATAAGCTCTTACTTTTTGTATTTTTAGATATTTTGACTTTATAGCAAAGGTTGAGAACCAAATTATCTAGGTTTTAGGATTTAGTCACATGATTGATATTCAGATGATCATCCTTGGTTGTAAACTATGTCCTAGGTAATTCATGTTTTTTAAGTGCAAGCATGACTTTATCCTAAGAATCTAATATTTTACCCTATATGTGTAATCCTTCTTAGAACCAAACTTAGATCAGAACAAGGTTTATAATCTCAAAGAACAATTAACCTATTTATTATTCTTTACTAGTTTCTCCAAACTATAACATTAAACTCATATTCCAATAATCCATGATCAATCAATGTTGAGAAAACATATCTACATTCTTGAACTATGGAGTTCCTTTTGAGCATCATATGAATCTTGAGTTTAGGGTTGTCTAGAACAGACTTATTAAAAGTAAGGAATAAATCAAGGAAAGCAAATAAACCCAAATATAAAGTAAAAAAGCAAACAAATATATAAAAACACTATGTACAAATAAGGGACAAAAAGGAAATGAATAGGAAAGAAACTAAACTAATCCCTACCTACACTAACTCTAACTAGTCTTATAATTCATTCTATGAAGACTCCAGGTGTTATAGTAGATAAATAGTGCTTGAGGTATTACCCATTAGTTGAAAATGTAAACTATACTCCTTTAAGTCTTTTAATTTTAAGGTGTTATCCCCTAGGATCTCAGCAATCTGATATGAACCAATCTATAGAGGTGTGAACTTCCCATGTTTTCCCTTTAGTTCTGAGTCTTTGTCCTAGAGAAGAACTAGGTCTCTTTATCTAAACACATTTATCTTTGAAATTTTGTCAAGCCACCTTTTGACTATGGTTTGGTGTCTATTAAAATTTTCAAAAGAATCCTCTCTTACATCTTCCATTTGTATGATGTCCAAAAAACCTTGAACTTGTAAATTATTGATCCTTCTCCATGTACTTTTACATAAACTTATAGGTTGGCAGCTTGAATGTTATTATAAATATGGGTTCTTAACCATATACTAGTAATAATTTTGATGTCTTAAGAGCTTACTTGACTCATATTTTATCTTCTTGAAGGGCATACTTAAGTAGCCCGTGCCATGTTCTTGGTTTATCAATTGCAAACTTCTTTATGGCTTTCATCAAGTTCTTGTTCATTGATTTAGACACCCTAATGCATTAAGGATAATGTTTTGATAAAAACTTGAGGATAATGTTATTGTCATATCCCCACTCAATCATCTCAATAGATACAAAGGCAGATCCATTATCATAAACTAGAGATACAGGTATCCCAAACCTTGTACATATGTTTTCTTCTAAAAAAACTTGATCACCTCTTAAATCTTGCACTATTTGGTTTCCATCATCTAGAGTAGTAATTAGTATCAATCAAAACATACTTAAAATCATTAAATAATTAGGGTTAATTACCCCCACAAAATATATCCCCCATTGGGCAAATGGATTATCAATCATTACTAGTTTTAGTGGTATTGCTGCCTTGGGCTCTTTAGTGTTGAAGAATTGACATAGTGGCATTATCTCACATGCTTGTGAACATCCTTCAAGATAGTAGGATAGTAGTAACTATCTTTGAAGATCTTATGATTTTTAGTCCTTTTGGATGGATGCCCACTTCCCAAGTTTTTATGGATTATGCTCAAGGTCTCTACTACCTTTTCCTTAGAAACACACCTTATGTAAATGCCTTCAAATTTCTTCCTATACAACACTTCATCCTTAATCATAAAATGATTTGATTTAAGCCTTAAGGCCTTCCTTTTCTCTCTACTTAACCCTATAGTATAATATCCATTTATTATCAAATGAAAAATAAGATCATACCAATCATTGGGCTAAAATTTTTGTTGTTCTACTTACATGACACTCAGTTTAGGATTATTATTAGCAATCAATTGAATTAAACCTTGTCATCTTACCAACTTTGTAGTCTTCATATCTAGATCATAATATTGGAGAACAAACATCCACTTACCTCTCCTTTCTCTAAGTTCATATTGACTAAGCATGAGCTTAGTGGCAGGATTTGGTAGTATTGAATATACCTTATTTCTAAGGATATAATGCCTAAATTTCTTCACTAATTTGACCAAATCACATGCTTGTTTGTCATAAAGATAATAATTTAATTTATAATTTTTTAAATTATTAATCATGAAAGCATTATGATGATCACATCCATCTATCTTCTATGTTAGGATAGATGTAATTATATGGTCAAAAGCAAAAATGTAAAGATAGAAGTCTTTTGTAAAGTTTAGACTTATCAACATAGGGGCTTATCTAATTAATTATTTGATTTCCTTGAAGGCCTTATTTATCTCTTCATTCCAAGTGATATTAGAATATTTCTTAAATATGTCATTCAAAGGTCTCACTATTTATGCAAAACAAAAAATAAACTTCCTCACAAAGTTGATTTTACTAAAGAAAAACTTTAGTTCTTTCCTATTATTAGGGGGTTCTATTTTTAATATTGTATCTACTCTATCTAGGTCTATAGATATCCCATCAGTTATAACATGTTCCAAAAAATTTCCCTTAGTTACATAAAAAATACTCTTCTTTGGTTTGAGATAAATTCCATACCTTCTGCATCTTTCAAATACTTATTGTAGGTGCATGATGTAATCTTCCCTATTATTTGAAAAGATAGTTAAGTAATACATGTAAATAATAATTATCTTACCTATGAGGCCTTATAATGCATGATCCATTTCTCTTTGAAAGGTTTCACATGTATTTACCAGTCCAAAGGGCATTCTCTTGTAGGCAAAAGCTCCCCACTTAGTAGTAAAAGTAGTCTTTATTTTGTCTTCCTTGTTCACTAGCACTTGATTATACCCTAAAAATCCATCAGTAAAAGACATCATGGTAGAAATAAAAACAATTTTTATTACTTTGTCAAGATAATTTAGGGCTAATTATCCTTTTTAGATGCTCTTTTAAGATTTATAAAATAATGCACAATCTAATTTCACCATTTTTCTTCTTAACTGGTACTAGGTTAGCTACCCAAGTAAAGTGTCTACTAGGAGACACTATCTTAGCATCTAGTAACTTCTTGAACTCTTTATATGTCATTGGTTCTAGGATAGGGTTAACTAGCCTTTATTTTTGCCTAAGTGGCTTGCAAGCTTCCTTTAGAGGTATGGTGTGGGTTATGACCCTAGGATCAGATATCTTTAAGTCATTATAGGACCATGATATTACATGCTTATACTTGTTTATTAAATATTTTTCTCTCCTTAAGTCCTCACTAATGATAGGTATACCAATATTGACTAGTTAGGGTTGACCTTGGGAACCTAGGTCAATATCATTGTAATTTTTCCCATTGACTTTGGTAACATTTATATTCCTATCCAGTTTATCTTTGTCAAATAGTGTCTCTAAGGCTATCATCCCTTTGGGGATCTTATTGTCACTCAACTAAATGACCTTGTCATCAATATTGCCTTCAAATTTGTAATCATTAAGGTTATTCTCATTGACCTCATCCATGATATGACCCTTAAATACTCCTGAGCTAGTCATGAATTCTATGATATATTGATCATCATTGAATACTTGCAAATGGTTGACATTATCTAGTACTAAGAGACATGGGAGTAACTCAATGGTAGGTCTTTATAACTTAAAACTTTAATTGGGTATAAGGTTGGCTATAGCTGAACCAAGTTCATCAACAACCTTGTTTTCTTCCCTATGGATTGAAACAATGTTGAAAGGATTAAAATATTCAATTAAGTCCCACACTCAAAACTTATACTTCTTAAGATAGGACAACTTAAATTAATATTTACTCTTGACCTAATTAACTATGAGTTCAAAATTAACAAAAATTAATAGTTCATTGACCTTGTGTTTGATTGTAAATTATAATCCAAGAATAAGTGATTCATACTCTATGGGATTATTAGTGCATCAGAATTGGAGTTTGTAAGAGGAATTTTATTCTTTAATAATGGGATTTATTAACACCACTCCTACTTTAGAACCTAATTTTCATCTAAAACCATCAAAAATATAGCTTCCATAATCCAGGCATAGCATGAGAAGTTTTAGAGTTACATACATTTGTGGTGTCAAGAGTGTAAACACCTAGATCTGAGTTAACCATGTTTCCCCTCTCATTTATTTTATTATACTAAGTGATCATATGCTTCATTTTAGGTTTTATTTCTATCCTAATTTGATTGGGAACTCTTTTCCAAGTCAACCACATATAGAAATAATCAATTGACATATAACCATTCATAGATCTAGTTTAGTCCCTACTTAGAAGCATTCCATATGCATTAGGGATGTCTACCACTTGGATGTCAATGAATTATTATATATTTGGTTCAAAAGTAATCTACATGTGAAAATTTAACTATTCACCAATCACTTTGACTCTTGATTTATCTAATTGAGTCACAAACCTATCAGATTTAATTAGAGTCAAACCTAATTGTTCACAAATACCCTTAGGAATGATGTTTTTAGATTCACCTGAATCTACCAGGTAATTATGCCAATTATTACTAAAGATCCTAACCCTAAGTAGTAAAGGTGGAACATCTAACTTATTTTTGTGTATTATAACATTAGCATGTGGAACTATTTGAGACTTACCAAACTTCTTGGAAAAATATTCTAATAATAGATCCCTTTGTTCTATAATTTGATTCATCTCATGTAAATTAATGTTAGCTTTGATCTTTTTCATGTCCTTTAATATATTATATCCAGTCCTATTAAAATAATTAGATGTATCAACATTAGGTTTAGAGGTACTTTTCTTAGGAGGTTTTGGATTATTATCTTATGTAGCATTGAGAGAAGTGTCAAAATTATTTAGTGGAGTTGAGGTAGTCAACGATTGTCTCTACTCCTTCTTTCTCAGAGGATAGATCTTCTTCAAATATTGTTAAAATCATGAATCTCTTCAAGGATATCCTCAAGTTCATTCTCTTCTTGAATTGGGAACTTAAATGTCTCCACCATGAGAGTTGAATTAGTAGATTTATATGACCTTGAAGAACCTTAGGTGCCTACATCATTATCTTTATTAGGTACAACAAAAGTATCCAATTCTTCTTGAAAATATTCAAAAGCTTTGAAAAATTCTAGACAATCTAATTCACCATGCTTTGAAATATAATGAACTCTACAATAATTAGGTAAAACTACATCACCAAGATTTATATCAGACACATTATTATTAGAGGATGACTCATTATTGTGGCTATTGTTGTTATTTTTTTGGAATCTGTTTGAAGGCCTATAAAACATTTGTAAATAGAAGTTCTTTTTAGAGCTTTCTCCAGTATTGCCAACTTGATTTTGTAACTAAAGGACATTAGTGCTTAGATTTTGAACCATATTTAAGATAGATTCATTCTCAATCTTGGGTGCCTCATAATTGTGAACATGAGTATTTTTATTAGTTATATCCATCAAATCTCTCTAGTCTTGGGGATGGGATCCATTGGTAGAGTTGTTCAAGAATCCAAAGTTTTGGCTAGGATGTGCATGGCTCAAAGGCAATTAGTTCATAACTACAAGCTGATTTAAGGTAGACATATTTTGATTAGCATTAATAATGACATTAAGCATAGAAAAATTTAGATTAATGTTTGGAATACTATATGCCATTTGTCCCTAGGGTTGTATTTGGTCATCAATGATCACAACCTCAACATATGCTAGGTATAGGGTATTAATGACTTGAGTAGATATTTTGATAAACACATAAGTTATGGGATCCAAGGAATCCTTGTATATCTCTAAGTTTAAATCCTAATTAGTTCTATAAGTATCTCTAGTATTATATAACATTTTCTAGAATCTAGCATTGAAGATTCTTATGGGCTCATTTGAGTCTCTTTTGACTATGGTAAACTTTGGTACAAGACACATGGACTAATGATTTTTCAAAAATGATTTATGAATTAATTATTAAAATCATTCTAGATAGCTATGTTTTTTTATTAAGGTTAAGGAACCATTCATACGAAGCATCTTTGAAAGTAAATGGAAACAATCTACATGCCACATCTTCACGAACAACATTCAAAAGTCTTAAATTAACTTTAAAGGATTTAATATGTTCTTCAGTAGTTATAACACCATTAGGACTAAAATTAGGTAAATATTTTTCAATATTATGAGGAAGGTCATGTACCACACCTAGCACATTGATTTAAGAACCACCTAGCTAAGCCATACCTTGATAGGGATTGAACACAGGAACACCCTAAATTAGTGAAGTTGGTTGAGAACTTGAATGTCTACTCTTACCTTTGTCTCACATAGTTCTCTTATGGACCTCTAATGAAATAAGGGTAACCCTTTTTTCTAAATGTTATTTGGCCCTTATCCTTGGTAATTATAGCTTGAGATCTTTAAACCCTATTTGAAATATAATTTGTAAGTCTTATTTTTACAAATAATGATGATTAGATTTACACATTAAGAAAATTTCATACAAATATGTATAAATAATGGCAAATGACATCAATATTTAACTAAATTATCTCAAATATGTGTCCAAACATGTAAATCTGAATGATATTTACACATTTCAAGCTTATTTAAACTCAAATTGGAAAAGATCCAATAAATTTTTGAATAAAAACTATTACTAACCTCACACACCTTGGATTTTTAGATCTTAAGCTATTTTTACCACAATTAAACATCAAACTTAAAATAACATATATCTTTGTCTAAATAAGCATAAAGACTAGTCTAAAACCATTAAGATCAGTTATCTTTACACAAATATGTTAGAAGAAACACAAATATGCAAAGAATACATCAATCTATGAACAAAATTCACAAAAAAATAGCAAAGATGTTTCAAATTTTCAAATTTTGAACTCTACCCTCCTCTTAGTGCCAAAAATTATTGATACCTAAATATGTGTCATTAGGTCAACATATAGTGTTTAATAAAAACCTCTCATTTTTTAATTCCAAGATTACATTACATGATTTTTTGGTTGTGATAATCTTGTTATCTTTTGGTGGAATAGAGGCAAAATAGGTTGACTATTTCACAAATTTATATTATTTGGTGGTTGGGAGCCATTGTGGCTTAATATTTAATCTTTGATTTTGGAGATGATCTATGCTATTTAAATTAAATTATGCTCAGAACTATTTATAAATATAAACTAAGATGAATATTTGTAACAACACTAATCTAAGGTGAATTGATAAAAAAAAGAGCAAAAGGAAGCGTAGGGCAAAAAAGAGAAGTGTTGTTGATATTTACTTCAAACATTATGACAAAGTTACAATTTCATCTCAACATGCATTTAACCAATATTTGGCATGAAGTAGCATAAACTCAAATCCTACCACACATCAGTCAGATATCTAAGGAAGGTATGAGAAAAATTTAAATAAGAACAAGATCTACTTTAAGAATTTTACCCCTACAAGCAAATAGTATTATCCCAGATGTAAGAAGAGAAAAAGAAGTGAAGTAAACCTAATAACTTTTAACTAATCTATCATTATCCAAAATTAGAAACTCTACATTAAAATATGCACATTCAAAACTCATAAGAACCATTTAAATTTGAAGATGAGACTAGACAAATGAGAGAGAAACCATGATAGCAATTCACATAAGTAAATGTGGACAAACTTTGTAGAATTCCTTGATTATATTGATTTGCTCAAAAGTTGCAAATAATTTATGGATCTAAAAAACTCTCCACCCTTTTAAATTTGACAATACCTATTTATATAGACCATTCATGTGGTATGTTAGTGATGTCAAATTACATTTGTACAGGTATCTGGGATAACTATCATTTATATTGTATTCTAGAATAAATGACCTTTGTAATATACTAACCTACAAGCAATGTACTTTAAAAGTTGTACATGATTTTGAAAAAAAAAATATTCCCTTTCTAAAATATATACAATGCTATTTACAAAATAATATTCCAAATCCAACTAACTTTGGGACCCTTTTGTTGATGTAGTCTTCTACCTTTCCTACAAGATCTTCATTATATAATGTTATTAATTGATTAGCTAGAGATCAATGATAGGTATCATGAATAATTAATTTTTATTGGTCCTCTAGGCCCTTAAGATCCATCTCAATCCTTTCCAAATCATGTTTGATTCCCTTGGAATCTCCTATCTTTTCTTCTAATGATAAAAGTAAGCCCATGATCTTCTTGTTATCAGTGTTTATTTTCCCTTATCCTTGATTCCTCACTTTTAGCATGAATTGAGTATCTATATTCTTGAACTCCTATTCAGTCATTAGACCCAAGGGACTAAGAATGGTGGGTTCTTTTATCAGTTTGTCCAACATGTGTAACATCTTATCTTCCTATTATTTTGGGTCTTTAGAAATGTCCTCCATTTTCTTGGATCAACTATTCAAGGCATTAACCTTATCAATTAACATATCCATATCCATATTCAGGTGGGTAAGGTTGACTATCTTAAACTCAAGGATTTAATTTTTAGTCAAGACCTTTATTAAATCCTTGACTTGGTAGCTTGACGATTGCAATTGGCCAACTTGGCCTATAGCCATTGTGTTTTATTTATTCACTACTTCTTGCCTAGTTCAACTGACTTTAAGGAATTGAAAAAATTAATTATGGTGTCCTCATTTAACTAGATTCTATCTTCTTGGATTGATAAGATGGTAGTCTCTTCTAAAAAAAAAATTATTACAAGATTCCCTTGATTATTGTAGCAGAGCCTCCTTGTCGATATGTTCTCCTCTTATGATGGGTTGTTAGTTCTTAATGATCTAAAAAAGCTTGATCAATTGTTATCCCTTATATTTAGAGTTTTAGTATCAAATTACATATCTTTTAAAACCCTCTCTTATATACCTAAATTTAGATAGAGCTTTATACTTTCCCTTGAAGCATTTTTTGGGCTACCATGGTTGTGGGATTCTCTAGATTGCTTGCTAGTGGTCTACAATTTAATTTTGGATCGAATTATCCTTGTACAAGTGATAATTTAACTTCCATGGTTTTATTACAATGATCACAAGGTCAAATTAGGGTTTCTCTACTTGACAAGGATTTCCTAAATGTCTTTACAGTGTTTTAATGGTGGAATCTATTTGAACTTGTGTGAGCTTCATGACTTAGATCCCAATTAGACTATGTCTTATACCATTGCATTTCTTAGGTCTATAAAATATTCCACTTAGCATATTATACTTATGTGGCTCTGATTTGGAATCACCATGGCATCCCTATGGTATTTTCATTGCATTTTTCTCATTAATATTTAAAATTTACCATTGCCTTTTGAAAATTCTACCCTGATCTCACACCATGGGATCATCCTTGCATATATCAATGAAAACCATCAATCTTGATCCAATAACTCAAATGATATTATATGCTTGATATTTTTCCCATGGTTATGACACTTTTCACTTTCACATTCACTTTGAACTTTGTTGAAATGTCAATGTTGATCTTGAAATATTGATCTTGATTTCATGGATCAATCATGTTCCATTGATCTTGATTTATTTAATTGTACTTTATATCCCATATACAATTTATTAGAATGTGTATGATTATTTAAATATCATTTATCTTTGAAATATGATCAATCTTTAATTTATGGTATGTATCTATTCCACATATCATCTCCACATTCATCCCCAAGGCTTTTAAATTTTTAGCATTCATCATGCACTATTAGATCATCCTCACCCTAGTAAACCTACTCTATTATATTTTGATCCAGATTTTCAAATTCCATTAGTTATTGAGTGTTATTTGGTTGATATAGTGACACTTGTCACATTTTTTCTTGTCTTGGGGCTCTATGGAAGTTTTGACTTGATATGCCCCATTAGATCAATATAGCCCAAGCAAGCATGTACCATTGATCTTTAGAAGATGTTTGAACTTTAACTTAGGGTTAGGGCTTTAAGTTTTAAACTTTAATATTACACCATTAGATAATTTAAATGTATCAATTATGGACCATTAATACTATGGATAAAAATGATATTTAAGTTAGTGTTCGATAAAATAAAAAAACTTAGCCTAATGTTTTAGACAATGGCTTTATATCATGTTAATAAACATAAGAAAGACCTTAATAAAAACATTAATAATAAAATAAATAATAAAGGGGACCTCATGAATAATAAAAGACACAACATATAGTTTTAGCCTAAGGTTTGTTGTATTAATAGATATGTTGAACTTTAGGGTAAGGCTTTTATCCTAAGTCTATTGTAAAAGGGATCCTTTGTTTAGTTAAACCATATGGAAATAAAAAGGGACCAAGGGGGATCATAAAAATAAGGAGACCAAACATAAAAAAATTATACTAAGATTTGGTCATGTTAATAAATACAACTAAACCTTAGGATAAAAATTAAACTAAGTCCATGGCATGATAAATCGTTCCCGCATAAATTATTCCTGCTAAATTTGAATTTAATTCAAAGGGACTTGAGCTAGGGTAATTTGAATGATTTTTTTAAGATAACTAGAAATTACTTCAATTTTATTTTAAATATACTAAAGGTTATTAGAAGATAAAATTGGCATTAATATATGAAACCCAAGACATTGCCCATTCTAAGTGGACTCCATTGGAGTTGCAACCTGAAACACAAATGTTAAATGTTAGCAACTTTAGGCAAGATTAAATTAGAATTATGAATAAATATGACAAATAAATTTGGTTTGTATGATTTTTAGATAAATATAAAGTTCAAAACACTCTAATGGTACTCTAATTAGATGAATGTTCAAATTTAAGGTACAAATTTTCACAATTTAAGACAAGGGTTCCCATTTTTTAGAAAAGGGGGTATGTTGACCTCAACACATAGGAAATCAATCAAATACTGAACCCAAAAAACTAGAAGTGTGTTTATCCCTATTTTATAATTTCAAAACATAGTCACAATCAAATATTCAACTAGAAAATCTAAGTATCAAGATCAATTTATTAATTTCTGTATTTACATTCAGATGTACGCTTGAATGTCATATCTATTGCTTTGAATTATACTTAAATGTTATATATTAATTATATTAATCCTCATTAATTAATCTAAATTAGGGGAAAATTATATAATAAATTATATTCCTTAATCATAAATGTTAATAAATTTCAAACAATGCTCAAATACCCACTAATTGGAGTATCTCTAAATCTCAAGGTTATCTTTGTTTATGACCATGAATTAATAGGATAAATTCATGCTTCTAAATTTAATCAAATACTAAAACAAATTAAATCATGAAATAGATAAATAATCATGGCCACTTATTTATTTACCCTTATGTTTTAAAAAGTTAAAAATAGGAAATTATGCTTACCACATAAGCAAAGTCATCCAAAGGTTAGTGATTAGAGTCGACACCAAGGAGAGTGACCTAAGGGTTAGTGCCTAATGCTTGTGCCCACTTCTTCAGATAACTACATATCTATTATGACAACATTCATATTAATAATCATGGATATCTATAGTTCACTTTTTACCAAAATGAGTGTTAGTTCTGTAATGAATTCATCTGGCCTTCATCATTAAACCTTAACTAATGCTTATAAAATTACCCTTATAAGTAACACAATGGCTAATAACTATCATAAATATTTATTTATTATAAATGGTGAATATGAGACACCCTTTTATGTAAAAAATTTTTTATATAGACTACATAATTCCAACATAAGATACTAAGAGTTTTCCCACTTTACTTCTCATTGATAACCTCCTTAGAGCTAACTATAAACAACTAAATCAATATCCAAATAGGTTATGATTGAGGTCCCTAATTTGGAATAGAGTTTAAAAAGCATTCCCAAGGTTATAAAAAATGTATGGAATAGTCATTGACTAGTTTTTTTGTGATAGAACATGACAATACACAAAAAAATGATTCAAATACTAGCCCTGACGCAACCATTTTAGGCTAGGAAAAAGGCTAGAGAAATGACATATAGATAATAACCTAATATGGATATGAGATAAATTTAATGATTCCACCTTATTATTATTATTATTATTATTATTATTATTATTATTATTATTATTATTATTATTATTATTAGTATTATTATTAGTATTATTATTATTATTATTATTATTATTATTACAATATAAATAATTTACCCATAAATTTTATCCAAGAAGGGAACACTAAATAGTCATGGAAAAAACAATAATTATAAAACATTATTTTTACTCTAGTTTTAGGTTTACAAATTGGGTTGGGAAATGCCCTTACATTAATTCAAGAAAGAGGAAATAATTTTTTCTAATGGTTAAAACTTATTTCCTAATCTATATGTAATATGATTCCAATATTGGATAATTTTTATGCATGATTGACTTGAAATTTTGACTATAGTTTTTAATTAGTTTTGATAAGCTGAAATTTTCCTTAGAAAATTTCACTTACGAAATTGATTTAAAATCCATAAATATTTTATTGAATTTATAATAATAAAATTATTTACTTATTTAAATGATAAAATTTATCCATTTAAAATATTAAATTCTATCTTTGGGCATTTAATTTACCTACAATAAAAACTAATTTTATCAACATAAAATGGTAATAAAATTTGTTTTTGAAAATATCTTTTAAAATCAACCCAATTTATTTGTAATAATTTGGAATAAAAATTATTTAATTATTAAACTTATATTTTTAATCCATTTAAAATTTATTCCAAGTTTCAAATTTATAAAATTTTGACATTATGTATTTACTTTATTTCAATTCCAAATAAGTTTTACTAGGTTAATAAGGGAGCAGTAAAAAAAATTAAAATTAATTGATTTGATTTAGCTAGGCATGGAATCCATTTCATATAATTACAAGGGTTTATAAAATTATTTTTTACCTTAAGGCAATATTTTATCATTTATTCAAATATCATATGGGTCACATTTAAGTCTCAAAATTGTCTTCTAGGTTTGTCTTTCGACTTATTTTATATGAGTAATTACAAACTAAGTGTTTTTGGAAAAGATCAAAAGGTTCAAATCATTAATTCAAATGTTTCCTTTTTGTCCCATTGGAAAATATTTTGGAGTACATAAATCCTTGTAATCCACCCTTGTCTCATTATTCTTACCAATGTAGGATCTAACTTAATTACAACCCAATTATAAATTAAGATGTCAATTTAGAATTTTGAGAGAAATAAATGAAGAATTCAAGTATGCCTCATGTAAAATAAATAATATGTGAATAACTAATTATTTCCTATAGTAACATGCTTTTATAAATAATTAATAAAAATTTTGGAAGTGATATTATAATATGGTAGTTCTTCATCTATCACATGCATAAACTATAGTATTGGAATATCTCTATGATGACATTTATTTACATATTACTATTATCCTAGCACCTTAGTTATACTATTATGATATGTTCCTTTATAGTTTTCCAAGATCCTATTTTGGTATTTTGGCTTGGATTTACATTTAAAAGTAAAATGAGTATGTTTGAATTTTCAACCCTTCCATACCTTTAAAGGTTATTATTCCCGTTAGATAATAATTAGTCAAAATAAATTACCCTTCAATTATGAAGTGGAAAGGGTTGGCCACAATTTTTAAATAAAATAAAACATAATTTTTTCTCCATAAAAACCATATACATACATTAATATAGCATGTGCACACAATCACCAAATATGTTTAATTAATTTTGAGTGAGAATCACATGTAAACATAAAAATGTGTGTGTGTGTGTGTGTGTGTGTGTGTGTGTGTGTGTGTGTGTGTGTGTGTGTGTGTGTGTGTGTGTGTGTGTGTGTGTGTGTGTGTGTGTGTGTGTGTGTGTGTGTGTGTGTGTGTGTGTGTGTGTGTGTGTGTGTGCACATACGCATGCATGTATGCTTCTCACTAAAAATGAATCAAATATGTGGTGTTTGTGTGCACATGCTTGATTTTATGTATATATGCATTTATGCATGCATGCATACATACATACAAGCAAGCATGTGCACACAAATGCCACATGTTTAAATCATTTTGAGTAATAAATCTATATATGTGTGCATATATATATATATATATATATATATATATATATATATATATATATATATATATATATATATATCATTCATGCATGCATACATACATACATATAAGCAAACATGTGCACACAAACACCACATGTTTAAATAATTTTGAGTAATAAATCTATATATGTGTGCATATATATATACATAAACACCATAAACACCATGATACATTGTAGGAATAATATGAATAAGTATTAATCACCCTATATAAGTATTTTCATCCCTCATCCTCTACACTTGCATAGATACTTTAAAATATAACACAAAAAGATATCCAAAAATCATTACATTCCTTGAGGTTGCATATTGTTAAATAATTAGTGTGCATGTTGTATTATTCCACATTATTTATATATATATATATATATATATATATATATATATATATATATATATATATATATATATATATATATATGGGAATTTTCAACTAATACGTCTAAAAAAATAGGATTTCAATTATTCTTTGATGGAATTGTATACACTGATCCAAAGCTCCTATTTTGACCCAAGATAAGAGATTGATATAAAAATATATGATGGGGTATTGTTTTACATCTTCCAATTACATTTTCATAAAAATTTTCAAGGCATTTTCAACAAACCCATGTTTTACATATCATAAAATATTCATATTCTATGAGACCACATTTATTTGAGATACATAATTATAAGATCTTTATAGTAGGCTGGTACTTCCTTACCATGTTTATTGAATATTACCTTACTATGATATTTAGATGTTATGTTTGGATATGTTTTTTATTTATTTGATGTAAGTCTATGCATGTTACTTCAAATTGTTACATTTGGTTGCTTCAAATATCCTAGATAAAGCAATTTTATAGATGAAATTATGTGTAGATTATAGGAGGCCATGAGAGGGAACTAAGACTAGGATAATCATGGGTCTATCATTTGAATTAGATAAGTAGTGTCCTACATGACACCCTTAAGTAAGTTTTATTCCTAATTTTTTTTTTAAACTAGTTTCGTACTTAGAATTTTGGGTGAACCTAACACTATTCATACCCATTTACCCATGTCTTAGGAGTTATTTAATGTTATAGTGAGTCAAATAGGTGAATAGGGAGTCAACTTGAGTTTCCATTTGCAAAAACTCAGATGGAAAAATATAGAAATGTTTTTAAGGTTGTATAAAGTGGAAAATAGATATTTTAGGTGAATTTATAACCTTTTCAACAAAACATGGGACTAGGACATTTTTAGGAGTCTTAAAAGGTATTTTATGATAGCTTATGTTATATTTTATGAAAAATAAATTAATTAATATTAATTAGAATGGGAGATCCATGATTTCCCACATAGATTTGTAGAATAAGTAAATGTATTGGAATAATTTTAAAGTAATGAAAAGTAATGAAGAGGAATAAGTGTCACCTTTTCATTGGTCATTTTATTGATACTTTATCTATAAGATAAGGGAAAACATTCATTTTATGTTTTTTTTTTCATTTTACTAAAATAATTTAGAGGAAAACTTGAGAGATAAGAGGAGGAAGTATCTTGAAGGAGATGATGTATTGTATCAAGGATAGTTTAAATATGTTTGCATAGGATCAAGTGAAGAAACCGTGGTAGGATTCCTCACTACACCCATTAAAGTATTTTTTTTATTTAATTTTTAATCTCTTGTTCCCGTTTTGTTTGAGATTTTAAAATGGTTGGCATGGCCATTTATCTTTCCCTTTTGTCATTTTTTTTTACCATGGTTGGGCCATTAGCCTCCATGTTTTTTTGGCCTTCTAAAGTTTGGAGATGAAAAAATCCCTCCTTTTATTCTTTTTGTCTTGAAAACCATTTTATTGACTTGAATTTGTATTTTTATGTTTTCCCAATTGGGAATTTTTTGGTATGATTTAGGACTTCTTTGGTAGGGTTTGAGCATAGGAATATGGTTCAAAGTCCTTTTACATGACTCATTACATGTTTTTCAGGTAGTAGGAAAATTAAAAAAATCCAAAATCCTCCCATTTCAATGGTAGAATGGTTTTGGAAAGGTGATACCTCTTAAATTACTCTTTATCCTAACCCATTGAGTGGAGAGTAAAAATTATCATCCACATGGGAGATAAATGATTTTTATGATTTTGATATCTCTTATTATTACCTTTTGCTTCAAATGATTTTGATTTATGTGTTTATTTTAATTTATTTATGTTTTCCTTAATTTATTGGTAGTTAAGATCCCCTTTCTTGTAAGGAATATTGATAGGATAAGCCATTTAGTTACATTTTCGACTTTTTCTTGCCCTCACTATACCTTACCTCAAACTTTTCATTAATATTGATGCTTAGATACAAGATTATTTGGCTTGGGGGATTCCTAGGGAAGTTTTATAATGATGATATTAATGGATGTAAGGGATTACATCCTTGGTTTAGCCTTGTAGGTTACTTGGAGTATATAATTTAAGACTAGTTTTCACATTCTTATAAATTTTAATGAAAAATTGATTGGTTATTGGAAGCCCTAAAAATTTAATTATTTAGTTTATAAATTCCAAGAAAGAGAAATATAATGTAATTTATTTAACCTTGAAAACTAGTGTGGCATTGCTTCTTTTACCTTTTTTGAAATAAGGTTATATTATAATTTGTGGAATTTATTATTTCAATAGACTAATTAAATTATAAATGTTATGTGTGAAATGCTATCTTGCTTGTAATAATTTGGTAGTACAAATAAAATATTAAATTTTTACTTTAAGTGTTTGTAATGGCTTGCAACCCCTTAATCCATAAAGGTCTCATTTCTCTTCATCAATTTTATTTATAATTAAAACTCACCTAAATATTTCAAAAAAATAATTTCATAGTGAACTCGACCACAATTTCTAGCATTTCATGAAGTAGAAATCATGATTTAATTCTACGTAAAATTTTAAGTTAGAGTTCCTAAATTTTATTTAAATAATTTATAAAGTGAATATACTTTTTTGTAATTAATTCAATCAAACTAAAAAAAATTTAAATGATAAATATAATTTTAAATGAAAATACATTTTTTTAGGATTTTATTTCAAAATTTTAAGGGATGCCTAAAACCATTGCTAAATTTTTGAAGCTATGTTGTTTTTAGGGCACTTTTCCATGTTCAAATGTCATTTCTTGTAGAGTGGCCATATTTGAAAATGGTAAGCCTAGTATTAATATATTTTTCTCCCATATGAATCTATGGATCTTGAGTTAAGACATAGGGGCCAATGGGATTATTATAACTTATTTAAGGTAGAAATATTGAAATCGATCATTTTTATTTTATATGTTATGTGAATGGTGTCAAGGATATAAATTTTAGTGGTTTTGGGGGGGAGGATCACATGTATTTTGATCCATGTGGCTAACCCCCACTATTTTCATTTAATAATGTGGTTGTCAACTTTGTTGACCACCACCTAAGCCAAAATTTTAATTATTAAGTTGACTTGTATTTGCCTTTGTTAATTTATAACTTTTTTAAAAATTATTTTATTACTCTATAGTAATTTTATAAGGTTTTTACTCTAGTTTTTTAAAACCAAAATTTTTACATACACCTAAAAAAAATTGTACAACCATTTCTAGTGAATAGGAGGCCTAGATGTGGGGTGACCCAAAGAACCCTCCCTTAAAAAATCCCTCTTCTACATGGAATTATTTTTTGGGCCCAAAACCTTATATTTTTAAATTTGTGACCTATTTCTCAAAGAGATGCAATTTTAACCTTAATGGATTTTTTGGGATCCTAAAAGCCCTAGATTGGGTAGACCCAAAAGGTTACCCCCTTTAATTTTTCACACTCTTTTGTGTAGAAGTAATTTAAAGACATGGAACCATACATAAATAGTATATTTTTAATAACATGTATATTGGTGGCCATTAATATTCATAAAGGAGCTTCAAGCTCCTAAAAACCATTTCAAAATTCATGATAATCATAGACTTCTTGGATGCATTTTGAGAAGTTGGGTACTTGAAAAATCCATATAATAAACCTTATATGAAGGCATACAATTAAAATTAAGTGAAATTAAAAATGATAGAAATCTTGGAAACCCTATTAATGGAAATCATCCAAGGGTGATGAATGTAGAGAGGGATGACTATGAAAAACCCATCCTCCAAACCTTCTTTTCCCTTCACCAAATCTGAATTTTAAATTTGGAAAGTGAAGTTGAACTCTTTTTTCTCTTAAATAATCCTAGGGTTTCCTCATCTGACATAATACCATGGTAGATAAATAAGGGATCAAAATATATATTTAATTATCCATACTCAAGGAGATAAGAAATATATTTTATGCCCATTTTTATATCATATTAATACCATGATACCTCCTTGCAAAAAAATTCTATAAAGATAAATCATCTTGAAAATATAATTAAATTATGTCTTAAGGGGAAAATTAGGGCCTATGATTTCTGGAATTAGTTGATATCACATTTGAACCCAATCAAGATATATTATGAATAATTTAAGCTAGTGGTTTCTTGAACCCATCTCATCTTAGTTGAGCATCTAGTTTAAGCCTTGGGTCCATGAAACTAGCTAGGTCCACATATATAGTTTTAGGCTTGTTGGGAACCTATAGGTCAATTAGAGAAAGTAGAGCCCAAATGGATATGTAAAAATTATGTGGCAACATTAACATTTCCATTTGTGTCATTTAGTCAAGTGACTTTGTTTTCACATTTTGTATGTTTCATGTCATGGAATTGGCTAGACTATTGGTAATGTGGATATGTAGTTTGTGCATTATACATTCTCAAATAAATGGATTATTTTTTCATGTGTGTTTTTTGGGTAAGACACTATACATCCTCTAAAGAGATACAAATTATATTTTTTTATCATGGAATGCATTTACATCATATCGATAAGTGTTAAGATTTAAAATATACAATAAAAATTATTATTAACAATGGTACCTTTACATTGGATACATATATTAAATCACCAATAGACTCAAATACACCTTATACAATTGATAAACCTACATAAATTATGTTTACATGTTCTAAGGAACAACTACATAAGGAATATATGCAAAAGGAATAGTTTCATAAGGATAAATTGCATAAGGAATAATTACATAAGATAAAGTTACAAAAGGATAATTTACAAAAATAAAAATTATAAAAAAGTAAGAGAAGACTTAAAATGGAAGTTTAACAATAAAATATTAAACTAATAATTTCAAAATCAATATCTACATCAAAATAATAATCTTAAAAACATGATTTCCATCGAAAAATTACAAAAATCTCTCATAACTAGAGCCTTTGATTCTTAACCCTCACATAGATGGCAAGTATTGTAGTAATGTTGATATTATTTATGATTATGAAATTAATGTATGTAACATGACATTTATCACATATCTCAGATATGACATTAAACCCTTAATAAATAAGGCTACTTAAGCCATGGAGTGAATTGGATCCATTATGTTGCCTACATATATTAGTCCTAAATCATGTAATATTTTATTTAATATTGATCCTGAGTTATATCAATGTAATTTTATACTAGGAAGGTCATGGCTAAGGTAAATAGGTGTAGCACTCAATAATAGTTATTATTATGTTACATTTTACCATTATTATGTGACTGTTATAATTTCAAGAGAGAAAGCATATATAAAAAGAAAATAAATTGGAAACTATTCCTTCAACTAGTTCTCAAGCAATGATATTCAAATATTCTATAATCACAATAATAACATGATATAAATTATATATAGAAGAGCAAGGGAAATCCAATAAATCAACTATATCTAAATAAAATGGCTATATTGATGTTTATGATAATGACATGAAAATTTGGTATGAAAGTGAAGATGAATAAGTGTTAGTAGAGTTTCCTATAAAACCCATTATAACATCATAATTTGTGTTTTATATGTGTAGTAGTAAATGGGAACAAAATGTAGTCATGGTCACAAAACAAAAAAATCTTAGGTTATGAATTATTTAGTTATTCTGAGAACATTGACTAGAATGTGTAAAACATTCATTATTATTACCAAATAATTAAAAAAAAATGAGAAATATAGATTATTCACTACACAAAAAATAAAGATAAAATACATTTAGGAAAACCATTACGAGATCTCTATATTAATCTCTAATTGTTTGGTTCTCCTTTCCATTATAATTGATCACTATTTATAGACTTTTATGATACATTGTCACTTTGCATTCCATCATTTTGGTTCAAGAATGAATGAGACTTTTCTCATTCCACAAAATTTTGGAATATAACCATATGTCAAATACATACCAAATATAATACATTATACTAGCTAATATCCATTTCATACTTGTCATTCATCTACACTATGATTTTGTAGTTATATTATACTATCAACACTTTCCTAGACTTAAAAATTTGTCTCATCCAAGGCAAAGTCACAAGAAGTGCGTTTTGTGATGAATCTAAAATAATTGCATGTGTTGAGGAACTAATCCAAAACATTACTTCTGGTAATTGCTCAAGGTGTTGTTTACTAATTTTCACCTCTTTCACACTAATTATACACCCTTTAAAGTTTTAAACTAATTACTATATTAATCTCTTTCACTTTTAGGTTTTTAATAAATTAGCATAACTAGGTAGCTACCCTTTACATGTTTTCAACCAATTTTGGACCCAATACTAATGTTTAAAGCCTTCCTATAGGAAAAATTATTCAAAATTGTAAAACTAAAATGTGCATAATACCTATAAATAAGGTGTAATCATACTCTATTTGGTTGAAATTGATGTATACTATGAATATGATGTTTTTTTAGTTGTTTTCATAAACTCATGACTGTATATTCTAGTGTTAGTAGTGTTGGTTACATTTAAATGGTTGGCTATATAGATGAGGAGACCCTTTTCCAGCTAGAGCTCATTCTAGACTTGGTTTAGTGGGATGAATTATGGCTCTCACATAACCTTTTTGATGGATATATATAAAAGGGATAAGTCCTTTTTTAACATTGTATAGTTAGTGATAAATTTCCACACCATAATAATCAAAGTGCACAATCGGACTTGGCATCCCATCAAATTCTAAAAATCATCATCTTCTTTGATGATGAGGATTGCTCTAGTATTTAAAAATTTATGCTATATTTATTTTAATAGATCCTATAATTAGTTTACAATACTCTAAGTCTAAATTCTAACAAATCTATTTCATAAAATCTCATTTTTCCAAGTTTTTATCTTATGCATGATACTACCTCTTGATTCAAGTGAATGCTTGAGTGTGACATATAGTGAGTCAGAGGTAGTTGATTCATCACCCATTATTGATTTGTATTTTTTTGCCTTGGTTAACTCTATTTTTACTCACTCCAAGTATTGTTTAATAATTTTTCTATTTGCACATGCCTCTCGCTATATGTTGAGATTAGAGTAAAGTAATGTCTAAGACTTGTTCATATTATTATAGGTGTTCAAAAATAGATTTTATTTCTACATTGATATTATGACCTTGTGTAAAATAAAATTATCATTTATTGTAGCTATCCTATCTTTCATTAGTTTTAAACTGCTTATCCTCAAACATGGATTGGTCATCTAAAACTTGAGTTACCAAAGTAGGGTAGGTGTTATCAATCAATTAGTGAGTATTGGTCAGGTAAAGGTGTAGGTTTATATTTTCCTCCCTTATTTATGATGCCTTTTATTATAGTGTAAAAACCTTATGGGTTACAAAATCCTAGAATGCATTCCCTCCTTTAATTTACATTTACAATGGTAATTGGGAAACATTGAGTGATGATTCCTACATAATTTTGGTAAGATCCAAACTATAATTCATAGACGTGGTAGGTGATTTATTGATCTATGCAATTAGAAGAGAAAAAATTATTCAATGATTTGAGGGTGTAGTTAAAAACCATAATAATTGGCTATGGATTTATGGCTTATGCTGAGACACCTCCTCATACACAACCCCTTGAGTAGACCCTAAGCCTTATGATATAGAATATGGCTACTAGACTTTGGGTATTATTACCTTCTTGGTCAGATATGATACCTACTTCACTAAAAATTATATAATATACCCCTATACTATTATACCATGCCATTAACCCCTTACTATCCAATTCTTTTTACCTAAGTCCACTTGTCACATTTATCCTTGGTGTTGATTTATTTGTACTTTAGGCACGTTCAGTGGTTGATGACAAATTTAATTCCATCAGTTGTTTCAAAATCAAACATTTGAATGGTAGTATATGAAAATAGTATGATAGTGGTCCTACCAATTGCATATTTCATTTTTTATTAGATTTGATAGTTTCCACTGATTATAACCACTTTTGGGCAAATAAATGTCCCACCTTTTACTACTAATCATAATTTCTTATGGAAAAATTAGTACCATTGACCCTTTGCCATTATTTCCTAATTATAGCAACCTATGGGAAAATTAGGAGTAAAACCTTTACCATACATCATCATCACCTTGCCATCATTATTTTCATCTACCTTACCATTTTCTTGTAATTAAACTTTCTAGTACTTAGTTGGATACCTTTGTGTAGGCGACTCTATAGTGACTTGAGGTCCTTAAGGACTCTGTAGGTAGTTCTCAATTCATGTTTAGGCTAGCTCAATCACCCTTTTCCCACATTCTCACCATTTTTTTGAGAATTTTTAATCCATGCTCTCACCATTTCATGATTTAGACCTTTATGTGTCTCATAATTCTCAATCAAGTTATGATGCCTAGAAAATTCCAAAAACACTTGAAGTAGTTCAAAAACCCCTAAATATTTATAAATACCTAATAAAATCATAAAAATAAAAAAATCATGAGAAATTATCTTAGAATTTCTACAAAAGATATAAAGTCACCAAAATTTTCTAAGATGGGCCATTTTATTTATTCAATTTCATTTCTAAGCCACATTAGTCTTTTTCCTCCCATTTTTAGGAGAACCACATCAGTATGAGGTCCACATAGACTATGTAGGAAACACTTGGATACATGTGGTATCTTGAGATAGCTCAACTAACTTCCTTTCTTTTTTACCACTTATTTTCCTTAAGGATCTTAGGACTTCTAACTATTTCATGAATGACCACTTGTCATTTAGTTTCCCCATTCTTATTGGCTTTAGTCACACACTCTCACCATTTTTCAATTACTTTATATTTGAATGATCTCTCCATTTTGCAATAATTTTTATGTTTGAAAACTCTCACCATTTTTAAAATAACCATTACCTATGCTCTCACTATTTTGTGATCTCATTCTCATTACGAGCCTTAGATGTAGTAAACACTATGAATTTCTAATTCAATTCATTTGTGAATACTTATCTCTTGAATTTTAGTATGGCTTTAGCCTAAACCATACTCTCATGCATGCATGAATTATTTCTATTGATGCTTTCATGAATATGAGAATCATCCCCCTCTTTCCTTATGCACTCACTATTTTGTGAGACCATTCTTATTTTCCTCTAAAATACAATCAATTTTTTTATCATCATTTCATTCTATCCCATATCTTGGGAGAGATACATTTGGCCTAAATTTCACATTAGATCTTGCGTCCATAGAGATATATAGGAAGTGTCCACTTGCCTAGTGCATCTAGAGTCATCTCAGGTACCCCTTATTTTTCTTCTATTCCCCCCATTTTGTTTGTTTATGTCATTATATATTATAGCCTAGGGGAAATGTTTATTATTTTGCTTATGATGTTTTCTCCCTATATCCTAGGGAAACCTTGTTCTAGTTGTTCTTATGTCATTAATACCTAGCTTAGGATTCACCCTATCACCAAGAGTAACATCTCTATTACACATGTATGAATAATTTGTATTATGTTTTTACTAATGTAGTATATAAAATATCCGAATTGGTAGTTTGAGTGTGGCTTGTGACACCCTATCCATAGGTCCTTTTTGCATGCTCTTGTGACCTTTCAGGTTTCATTTGTATAAAAGGATAATATATGAAATGAAAATTCATGGGTAGATTATGAGAAAACTTTATGGGAATTTTGTGATACAAGTGCAATAGAAAGACATAAAATTGAATGAACAAATTTATGTTTTAATGACATTTAGATTTATAGGTTAATTAATCATATTTAATAAAAAATAAATAGAATAAATCATAATGTTGTAAATAAAAATTTAAAAATAAAAATTAAATAAAATGATTGAAGTAAATAATACATAAATGATTGAAATAAGGATGTAGGTTTAAATGAGATATAAAATTAGTTGTTATTATATAATGGTTGACTATATTGACTGACATGGAGTGGAAATAAGAACACTTTTTTGATCATTACAAATCATCCAAAACCTTCTAAATGGTCATTCCACCTTAGTTAGGTTACATTCCCCATGTTAATCCTATTCACATAGGTCCTAATCCTAAAGGATAAGAGTGACATATTTGAACTATACCATCAGACCCTAATGTGTCCTATTTTTTGGTGCTTTTATCCCTTTTTACTTTAAACCCCAATGGTCATTTTCATCTAATCCTTATCCTTCATTATGTTAGCCTAGCATAAATACATCTAACCCATGAAAAATTGTTCCCTATAAAGACCATCCAAATCCCATTTACAAATAAGGTGACAAATCTTACAAAGCAAACAAGAATAAAAACAAAAGTACTAAGTAAATCTTCCCTATTCTTTACATATAGTCACCCAATATAGTTGCAAGCATACTCAAACCCTCATACTAGTTTGTGGACACCTCAATCACTCTCAATTTGGAATTTTTTCATTTGCATCACACTATTACACAAAGCACATTATGTGGGATAACTACATATGGATTGATCACTCTTTTGAGTATTGGTATGTAGGAAGTGTGCCCATACAAAGGGTGTGGATTACATGTTAAATGCATGTTACACACTAACCCCCCATTTCTCCAATGATTCAAATATTTTTTTTATCAAACATGATGGAGGGTTAGGGTTTGAAGATTAAATCATATCTATAGTGAGTTTTGTAAATAAAAAACACTCAATTTTTTATATGTAGGTTCATACTGTCACAACACAAATACCCAAAAAGTTTCAAGTCTCTATGACTAATTTGGATAATAGAGGTAGGAGTGGATAATAGCATCAGACACTAAAGTGTCCTATTTTTGGCACTCCTATCATTTCACTAAATGAAATATAGATTTAGATTGATGATATTATCCTAGTCCTACACAACCATTTTTATCCATTGCATTATCCATCTCAGTCTATTTCTAGATAAGTTATATTTCTTCCTATTTATTGTTATTTTTTAAAAAGGTGAAAAAGACAAATAATCACACAAATCAAAATTGTAATTATTTATATATTTTAGACTAATTTATTAATCCATACCCAACTAAAATAGTAATAAAACTCCATTATTCCTAAAATAAGTTAAATCATTTGGTGAACCTAACTTACTTCGTTTATGCACAAAAACCCTATAAACCCTAGGAAAAATTCCTTACTAATTTTTCTATTATTTTTCTAATTTTTTATGCATATTTAAATAAAAATTTAACATTTAAATTTTAAAACTCACCATAGTAATTTTTTTTAAAAAATCATTTATTTCAAACCCTAGTTGAAAATATTAGGTCCCTTTAGTTCTTGAGGTATCACCTTACATCTAAATCAGTTTTCATTTTTTTATTATTCACATAAAATAAAAAATGGATTTCACTTATTTCAAAACATTTATTTCAAACAATAAGGATTCCATAATTGGTCCTATCATGTATATTAATGATGAATTTTACTATATGTTAATCCAAAGCTTCAGTCTTTCCCTTTCATGCTTAATTTTTATAATATAGGATGATATTAAGAAATTTATTGCTAAACATCTTAAGATCCCTTTACTTTAAAGAAATTTTTACTTTTCTCTAATACAAGGTTTCATTATTTATTTTACATACTCTCTCTCTCTCTCTCTCTCTCTCTCTCTCTCTCTCTCTCTCTCTCTCTCTCTCTCTCTCTCTCTCTCTCTCTCTCTCTCTCTCTCTCTCTCTCTCTCTCTCTCTCTCTCTCTCTCTCTCTCTCATGTAGAATAATTTTCAACTCTATCTTTCTAAACATGTTAGAAATGTCATGTTATAAGTAAAAGTTTTTTATGCATTAGTGTAAAGTTTCATGCTCTCTATCCCTTGTTTTCTATCTCACATGTGGAATTTTCTTTATAATCATACTATTATACAAATTACAACTCAAATTACATGCATATCATCCCATATATATGGTTTCTACCTAGATGTATATAACTCTTTGGCTACTTTTGAGTATCTCCCTATCACTACTAGACATAAGAAAACACTGGTGATTATATCTATCCCTCATCTCTTTAAACTCCATTTATATAGATTTTATCCCATACCTACTACCATATCTATGCCTATAGTATAACATGTAGTACATGCTATCACCCAAGTTTATGAAGATAGGTAGGTTGATTACACCCATGGCTATAACTTTATCCCTTAGGTTAGCACCCTTTCTGATATAGTTTCAATTCTTGAGCTCCTTCAACAATAGAATGCTTACAAAGATGTGATGTATGCAACCCTTATTAATACTAGAGTTCCCATTTTTGTTGAACCATCTTATGTCACCTCTATCTTAAACATAATGCAATGGACTGAAGAGCATATTTCCTTTGAAAAAGAAGATTTACCCATATGCCACATCATTAAAAAACATCTACCCTTGTATATTCAATTAATAATTAATGATGTCAGGATAAAAAGAGTTTTAGTTGATAATGGTTCATGAATCAACATTTCTAACATTTCTTTTCTTAAATAGATTAATATACAACCTCAAGATCTAGACCATTCCAACATGAACATCAGAGGTTTTGACAACATTTCATGGAAAGTCATGAGTCAAATAACACTCAATCTTAATTTGGGACCTAATACATTGCCAAATACTTTCCAAGTCATGCCAAATGACCTCAATTATAATTTATTACTTGGTCAGCCTTGGATTTATGATATGCATGTAGTCCCTTCCACACTCCATGCTTGTCTAAAATTTAGTCACAAAGGTTACATATACACATACCCAATAGATAATTAACCTTTTAAATAATATTAGGTTACCAAATCTCTTTATAATTACACTCCACACTTTAATCTTAACAATGTACCTACACAACCCACTACTCATAATGTACCTTTAGACCATACAACACATTAGAAGCTTTCAAGTTCTGTAATAGCATCAATACCAAATCACCAATTTACCTCTCCTTTTGCACTTAAATGTCTTCATAAGATGGGATATCATGGTAAATTTCTTGGAAATCATGAACAAGGAATCATCAATCCTGTTGAGGCATCCACATAACATGGAAAGCAAGGATTGGGATTTTAGCTTACCTTTCTTCATGATAAACTTTCTACCACTGATTCAACACATATAATGTTTTGTCCACCCATTGCACCTATAGACCATACATTTAATCATGATTTTAAATTATCAATGGTCTATCCTAATCTCATTGATGATACAGTTTCACTAAATATGTTCACATTAGATGAATTATCTAATGATGAATCCCTCCTATAGTTTCTCAAAGAATTTGAGGACCTCCCATCTTACTATCATAAAAATATATTTCTTCATAACACAAATGCCTATGCTTACTTTAGAGAAAATATAGATTATTACCTAGATATACTAGTTGATTCCAATTATACTATTCTTACAACCTCATACACACTAGATCGTTCCACATTGCTTAATGAGGAAATAATTGATTTCAATTTTAGAACCAATCAGGATCCTTACATTATCTTGTTATCCACTACCCTATGAAAGGAATAGGATATAGATATTCATAAAACTTTAATATATTTTCTAGAACTCTTTGCTTGGTGTTACTCAGATATGCCAAGAATTGATACATCTATAGTAATCCAACAAATTACTTTATACCCTAATGCTAGACTAGTTAAGCAAAAAAATTACAAAATACATCCTAAGGTGGCTCTCTTAGTCAAAGATGAGATCTAATACCTCTTATATGTTGGATTCATTCAAATATTAACACACCTTGACTGAATTTCCAATATAGTCCTCATGGTTAAACTTAATGGACAAATTAAGTGTTATTTTGATTCTTGAGATTTAAATAAAGCATGCCCAAAATATGATTTCCCATTACCTAATATTGACATGATCATAGATTCCACAAGTTGGGTATAAAATTATATCATTTATGGGTGGCTTTGTAGGATACAACCAAATTAGAATTATTGAAGAAGATCAAGAGAAAACATCTTTTACAACACCTTGGGGTACATTTTGTTACATTTTCATGCCTTTTGGATTAAAAAATGTCAGAGCCACATATCAATGTACTATGATGTATATATTTCATGACTTTATTTATCACACCATCAAGGATTATGCTGATGATATATTATCTAAATAAAAATAACAACAACATCATGCCATCAATTTATGATAGATTTTTTAATGACTCAAGCAATACAATGTCCCATTAAACCCAAAGATATGTGTGCTTGGAGTTACATCAAGAAAACAATTATGTTTCATTATTTATTAGTGTGACATAGAGGTTGACCCTAAGAAATTCAAAGAAATTATCAACATGCCACCTCCCACAAACTTAAAACAACTTTGATCCTTATAAGGGAAGATCCAAACAATTTGCCATTTCATCACTCAACTTGTTGATAAGACTCAGTCATTCACTCGATTATTAAATAAAGATACAAAACTTGTTTGGGACCAAAACTGTCAATAAAGTTTACCACACAATCAAGCAATATCTTCTTAATCCACCTATTCTAATACCACCTATACTTAATAGGCCTCTCCTACTATATTTATCAACAACTGATCATTCATGATGAGCACTCTTAGCACAACATGATGAACAACATACTAAGTGAGTAGTTATTACATGAATCATACATTAATTTATTACAAAAAAATATATTTTGTGATGGAAAAACTATGTCTAAAATTAGTTTTTTCCACATAAAATTCAACATCACATGATCAATAATGAGATTCATGTTATCACAAAATTAGATCCATTAAATTTTTTAATGTAAAAACCATATCTCTCTAGTCATATCACAAAATGGGTCATGTTACTAATAGAGTTTGACTTAAGGATCATTCTCTAAAAATCATTAAATGGCCAAATCATCGTAGATCATTTAGCAGTCATACCCCTCTTGGACACTAATCTTATTAGTGACACATTTATAGATGATTTTACTATCTATTCTACTCATTCCAACACTTGGACCATGTTCTTTGATGGTTCTTGATGTGCATTTGGTGTAGGGGTAGGCATTATCTTTATCGGGCCTTTTGGTCAAATAGTTCCTATTGCATATCGATTAAGCTTCTCTTATTCCAAAAACACCACAAAATATGAGGCACTTATATTAGGTATTTTTGCCACCTAGTCCCTCCAAATTAGATCTATTTTAGTCTTTGATGATTCACAACTTGTGGTCAACCAAGTCAATGATATCTATCAGACAAAATAAGAACATCTTATCCCATACTGAAACATGGTACAATGTTTATCATCACAATTTGACTACTTTTCCATAGAAATTATACCAAGAAAAGACAATTGATATATAGATACTACTAGAAAGACCGTGTCACATAAATTTCTTTGATAGGGATACTAATAGCCCACCATGGAAGATGAATGTTCACAATACACAAAGCTATGTGATAAATGGCAATGACACAGTAACCTACAACATGAACCATCACAACAATTGTAGCCTATTATCTCTCCATGGATATTTATGTTATGGGGATTTGATCTTATTTTAAATATTAACCCTAAATCCACTTATGGGTATAAGTTCATCATCACATCAACATAATACTTTATCAAGTGGGTGGAAGCCATTCCACTTCAATCTACCATAGGGGAAGACATTTGTAGTTTCCTCATGACTCATATTATTTCATGATTTAGCTTACCCATAATTATCATTTATGATAATAGAACATCATTCAAGAATAAAACTATAAAAAAAATTGCACAAAATATAATATTAAGAACATGTTATCCATTTCATACTACCCACAAGGAAATGGTCAATCATAGGCTACCAATAAAACCATCAACAACATTTTGAGAAAAATAGTGACCAAATTTAGAGATGATTGGAATAATCAACTAGTTTATGAATTATGGGCTTATTGTACAAGTATTTATATACCCACAAGATCCACTCCTTATTCACTTGTCTATGGAACAAAGGTAGTTTTACCATTAGAATTGTAAATCCCATATCTGCATGTCTCCCTTAAATTTATCCTCACTAATTATTAGTATCATGAAAAGCATCTACACCAGATCAATCAGTTAGACCATACATGAGTTTAAGAAATTGAACATCTCAAAATCTAATAGCAACATATGCAATGATCCTATAATAAATGAGTTCACACCAGAGAGTTCAAAGTTAATGATCTCATTCTCAAAGAAAATCTTCACAATGTAAATGCCAAAGAAGAAATCAAAAGAAAATTCAAACCAAATTGGCTAGGTCCATACCTCATTATCAAAAATATTATCCCAAAAGTGTATCATCTATACTCACTTGAAGGAAAGAAACTCAAAAATCCAATGAATATTATGCATCTACATAGATTCCATGTATAGTATTTCATTACACACATTTCATTATACATAGATTTTTTTAGCTTACTTATACATAATTTCTCAGCTTTCTTGTACATATTTTCCTTCTAATTGCTTGTACATAGTAATATTTCAAAATACTAAAAAAATTAACATAACTCAAAATAAAAAAACATTAAAAAAACTCAAAACACCATAAACTTTTCAATTATATGCATTATCTATGCTTTACATTTCAACTACCATGTTAGACTTACATGTTATTGTTCTATACTATTGTTTGTCAATTTATCTACATTAACATGCTTCACTTGATCTTATTTGAGTGTGTGCAATGACATCTATATCCTTGATTATTTCACTCTACCCATCAAGGGGACATCCTAATTTTACATTTGAGACATACATCAACATATCTACCCATCGAGGGAATCTTCTACATGTTTATACCACCTAGGTTATGTCATTCATATACCACAGACTCTAATTATCAGGATGATGTACATTACTTACTATCTTACATAGATTATTCTATTGAAATTCACTATTATATAACACTTATTTATTTTTTAGCATCTACGTAGTATTGTACTACATGTTTTGAATACTTTCACTTCTTGCTTTGATTAGTTAGATGTGATAGTATTTACAACATTTACATGCCTTCCCTTATTTATTTGAGTAGCTAGATGTGATTGCATTTCTTAGTTCCTCAATTTTTACTTGTGTGTACCTTAGGACATTTTCCAATGTCCTTTGTTTGTACTCTTGTGTGTGTCTTAGGACATTTGCCAATGTCCTTTGCTTGTACTCTTATATGTGCTTATGGCCCTAATGCCAATCTTACTTGTTTGAAATTATATGTGTATGTGGGCATTTGAATATGCCTTTTATGCTTGTTTTCCTATTTTTAATGACATGTAACCATGTCCCTTATTTTCTTGGCCCCTTGGATACTTTTGTGTTCTTCTTCTTTCTTGTCTTACATGTTTATTTGTTTGTTTTCTTCTCAGTTGTTTATAATGCCATGATCCACATTATTCATTATCTTGCCTTCTTGGATGCCCTAATGGACATCATGTTCCATCCCTCCTTGGAAACTAATATTTTATAATTTTATTTCAGTATACTACACATGTTATTACATTTTTACATCTATCTAGGCATACCTCTATTGATCTAACAATCTCTAATACAAACTATGTTATATCTTGAGAAATCATTTCAATTATCATTATTATATAATGTATTTCATAAAATAACACACTTTTAGGGATATTCTTATAACGGTAGTAATTTTAGGATATTCACTCCTGCCTTCAAAAGAGGGGACAATAAATAAGGGTTTTAATTTTTTAAAATTCTCAAAATAGTAATCAAAATCCAAAACATGCAAAATAGACCAAAAAATAGTGATGAACATAAAATAGTGATCATATATAGTAAAGAATAAGAGCACTAAAATTGGAAAACATCATCAAACACAAAAGTGTCCCATTTTTAGTGATCCTATCTAAATAGATAGAAACCTAGAATTTCTAGAAGCAAATAGTAAGGTAAGGTTAGTTATATTTTTTTAGTTATAGTATAGTTCAAATTAGGTAGTTTCACTATAGTTTTACTTATAGTATCTATATATACAGGAATCATCCATATCATGATGGCTCCTGCTTCTAGTTTTATCATACGCAATTGGTACAACTTCCAGATCAAAATCCATGTTATAGACACCAGTGATTGGGGGAAATGTGCATGGCACATTTGACTTATTGTATTTCTAGTTCATTATATTACATAGGTATTCTCAATATTTGCATGCCTTATTCCATTTTTATGTGGTTGGCATCATTTTGGAGTGGCTTTCATATGCATAATCACATCGATTAACACATGCATAATCACATAGATTCACTTAGTGGGTGATGATGGAGCTAAAGGGCTAGCCTTTGTACTCTTGATCCACCCTTAGGGAATTAAGCACTCAGCTTCATTCATGATATTAATCTTGGTACAACACATACTCAACATCACAACAAGTTTTGTATTGGTTCACATACTTGATGAGGAGTATTTTTTCCTTTTTCTTCCTCTCTCTTTTACCTAGACTTTGTATGTTCTTATTTTATACATAGCATGTCTAGTAAGAACTGATCTACTCTTTGTTTTTTGTTATAGATTTACATTTCACACATTATTGTCCTTATGCACACTTCACATCACACATATTCATGGGCTTTACCCTTATAGGTAAGTTTAGGTATGCTTTTTACTTTTCCTTTATCCTAGTATTTCATTTTACTATGCCACTAGAATAAAGAGGGGGGATATGTAGTCATATAAAATGTCAAAATTAGTAGATTGAGTGTGTCTTGTGACACCCTATCCATAGGTCATTTTTACATGCTCTTATGACCCTTCTAGGCATCTTTTTGCTCAATTTTGGTCATCCAAAACCTTTTTAATGATCATTACATCTCAACTAGGTTTCATTCCCCATGCCAATCCTATTCCCCCATGTCATGAGCCTGTAAGATAAGAGCACCATATTTGGACTAGTGTCAGACCCTAAGGTGTCCCATTTTTGGCACTCATGTCCCTTTGCACTTTGAACTCCAATGGTTATTTTCATTCAATCCTTACCCTTCATTATGTCATCCTAGCATGAATACATCTAACCCATGACCAATTATTTCCTATAAATCCCATTCAAATTTAATTTACAAAGGAGGTGACAAATATTACAAAGCAAGCAAGAATACAAACAAAAGTATTAAGGCAATCTTCCCTATTTTCTACATATATTTATTGATGCCTCTAAATGCACCATAAATATTCTTAGTGTTCAAAGAATACTTCTAATTTTAGAATTCTATAAATTTAGAGAATGAGTAACAAGTTGTGTCAACTTAATGTTACCTATGGTGAAATAGCAATAGAGATATGTATTGGTATTCCACAATTTTATAATGAGTGATGGTTGGGAGCCATCATGGTCTGTTCTTTATGAATTGTAGAGAATTTGTGTTAGTACTTAGTGAATTATGATCTGAACTTAAGCTACAAATGAATATGGGCATATATTTATAATTAAGCTAAAACTAAAGTGATCTAGTGTAAAAAGGAGCAAAGAGAAGGGTAAGTTAGAAAAGAAAAAAAGTGATTACCAATCTTAGTTTCAAATATCATGAAAAATCATCAATTGTATTTGATTATGAATTCAAACCAATATACAATGTAAAATAGCCTAAGCTTAGATTTCACTATATAATAGGATAACTTCAAAGGATAATATAAATAATCACAAGTAAGAACTAGGTCTACTTTAAAGATTTACTAATATAATCAAATAGAATTTGTACATCTAAATATAGAGCAAAATAAAGTGAAGCAAAACCCAAGATCTTCCAACTAATCTAGCATATGCACAAATTATAAATCTTGTGATTAAGAAATGCAACCTAGAATTCAAAGAAATTATTCAAATTCAAGACATAAACTAACAATTGAGAGAAAAAGCTATCTTAGCAATTGAGATATCAAATATAGACAATCTTTGTAAAACTCCTTGATTATATTAATTACTTCAAGTATAATTTTTTTTATCAAAATCCTCTCTTTACAAGATGGTGATACATGACTTTTATTGAAAGATTACGTAGTATAATAGTCAATTACAAAATACAGGTGTACAAAGATGGGGATAGTTGTCCCCTATAAAAAGTATTAGTATACACTTATTTTTCATAATTACACTGACCTAGGGGAAATATTTTAATATAATAGCATATGCCTTACAAAAAAATATTCATATTTTAGATATTACAAAGTTTTTACAAAAATGAATATTTAAGTGGTTGGTGGGCCTATTGCCCTTGAACTCTCCTACTGATCCTGTAGTAATTTCATTGCCTTTTGATGTTGTTCCTTGATAAGATCAAGGTCCATAGCTAGTTTCATAAGGTAAATTTATTCTTGATCAACTAGGTCTCTCAAATCCTTGGCATCACTAACCATATCCTCCTTTATGCTCCTAGACTCTGTAATCTTTTCCTCAACATTAAAGATCATATCCAAGATTCTTTTATTTTCCCTACCAGATTGGCATTGGATTTTAATCTTAACTTAATGCATGACCAAGTTAACCATGTGATTGAATTCAATTCCATCAATGACTCCAAGGGAATCATTTTTGGTAAGATTAACTAGCATGGAACCTAAGAGTTGATCAATCTTAGTGATCAATTCCTTATCATTTGTCAAAAGCCTATCCAAATTTCTTGTCCACATACTTAAGTCTTGGATTTTGTCAACTAATAACCATAATATGGTATTTATATGGGCCAAGATAATATATTTGAACTTAGGAATCTTGTTCCCAATAAATATGTTGATGAGATCCCTTAGCTTGGTTTCTGCCTCTTGCCAATCTATTATGATTTCTTTGGCTACTTGGCTTTGTTGGCTTAGTACATCTTACCTTAACTTCAAGGACTATAGAGATCTATACATATAAAATAATTAGGCTTCAAACATATTGAAAATGACATTAGGCATATTCAAAACTACTTGTGTCTCAAGGTTCTCCTTCCCCTCTAAATTATGATCCTTTGCTTAATTCCCCTAATTCTAGATTTAGCTTCAGCTGATTGGGAGTTGAGTAAACTTTCAACATGCTCTTCATGAATAAGATACTCTCCTAGATGATGTCCTTCAATAAGGGTTAAACCAACAAAATGTTCCACCTTCTAAAAGGTGAACTCTTCAATTCCCACCATGGCCTTCCTGGTGGTGACCCTTCCCAATCCAACTATATTTACATTAAATTAGATAGTGGTGATTGGTTTTCTGAACTTGGGAGGCTCCAAGACCTCCATTCCTAAGCTACTTGATGCTTTAGGAGCATCCATCTTCTTACTCTCTAACCCTCTAGTGGCCACTATCCTTATTTCTTCTTCTTCTCTCATTAAATCCTTGATCCATAACTTGATGTCATCATGCACTTCAATGCCACCAACCTTTGTTAGTGCCCATGAGTAGGAGAGAGAGGGGATCTTTTTTAATTTCTCATAAATAAACTAGTTAGGGATGATTGGTCCGTGGATGGGAAATTCATCACTAAATAAATTTATATCACTTTTGGGGTGAGAGATAGATAAACTTGGTATTTTAGGCCCAATAGGGACCAGTTGCCATTTCTTATTTTCTCTTATTCTTAGGGGCCAATGGAACTATGATAAGATTAATATCTTTCCTTTCCTCTTCATTAGGCTCCCCTATCTAGACTTGGGCCTCTTCAAACTATCCTTCTTTATATATGTCATAGGCCTCTACAGGTTCCTTGAGAGCACCCTAAAGTGTCTCATCTAGATCTAAGGCAATAATATCCATATACTCAATTGGGTAAGGTGGCCTTTGGAAAAATTATAAAGATGAGGGCCCCTCTCTTGGTCTCTCTTCTATTTTTTCCTTTTCATGCCCTTATTTAATTTGTTTCTGAGGGTGTGGGTGCTCCACTTGAGGTTGTTCTTAGGATGTCCCAAATGGTCTAGCAAACAAGTGATATTGGAGGATGCATCTTCCATGCCTCTCCTATTGGCTTATCATATTTTTTCAATCCATTCTCAAGATTAATGGTGTACCCCCTAATCCTATCCAACACTTCTTCATAATTCTTGGCCTTAATGTAGATGGTGTCATGAACACTGAGATGATGCATATACTTACGATTAGGAAAATTTTTCTCCTTCAAATTATTACTTATTATGTTCTTATGATCCCACATTTTGAGTTCAATTAGAAACCAAATTATTCCTTATTCTTTAACATGGTATCAACCTATTTCCAATATTGAAGTATAGTCATTCAAATAAATAGAGGGAAGGGGTGGAGAAGACCCTTCCTCTTCTATTTAAAAATTCCATCAATGTCATGGATGAGATGGGAGGTAATTTTTTTCTTAGCTAGCTTGATATGAACATATATTATCAATATATAGGGATGGGACATGATCCCCTCAATCTTGATGACTGTGTAGTTTAAATAGAACTGGGTGTCTCTAATCATCTCAATATATTTATTGATTAGTGGATGGACTCTAGGAATGGGAATACTTGTAATAACCTCCACTATGGTTAGGTAGACATAATCACAAATAAAATACATGTGGTTCTTGTACTTAAAGATGTAAAATTTGGAGTAATGATGGGAAATAGTAGTTTTTCCCTTGGGAGACCAATTTCTAATCCCTGGGAAGTTGACAAAGTCAAGTAGGGAATCTAGTAGGTCTAACATCATACAAAATTGTTTAACCATCTTCCTTTTGATAGTAGTGAAATACTTGGTGAGGAAGACACTGATCAAATCTCTAATTGGAGGGGTGATCTTTTATTCTACCATGAAATGCACATAAGAAAAACCATATTTTGTTTACATAGGTGGTTGAGGGAGCTCCCATTACTAAATTTAATAGGGTCATCATTACCCTGATGCCCTCCCTAAATTTCATTATTGGGATCTTACCTTGAATGTCCCTAACTATATGGAGTCCTTAGTGCAATCAAGGTCTAAAGATGATGTTTAGGTCATGTTTTCTAGTCTATTATTTGATTTTAGATAAGTCTATATGGGGGATTGGGAGATTATAGTATTTTTCAAAAGATATAGGGGAAATGTAAGCTACCTTCTTATAATTCCCTTCCCTTATGATCCAATCATTATCTACCCTAAAATAAATAAAGATAGTATCAAGGACATATATGCAATAAAGTATCTTAGGCTTTGTAGTATCATGGTGAAGGTTAATCATCTATACAATGACCAACTTGTAATGCTTCCTACTCATAGTGGTAATTATCTACTCTTATTTTATGATGGGATTTAACTCTTCCATGGAAATGAAGACTTTAGACTAATTCTTAATGCCTAAGAAATTTAGGGATGTAATGTCCAATTTAGTGTCTTTGAAGATTCATCCCTCATTATCTATTGATAGGTAGAGTTTGGTCTCCTCCTTCAATTACTACCTATAAGCTGCCATAGTATCTATTTCTAAAAACTATTCATACCAAATTGTAAATTGGTCTTTATGGTAGATCTTCTTATGTTTTCCAACACAATTAAACTCTCTTTAGATCAAATTATAGCCAATTGAGTTTACTTGGGTTGATCTTATGTAGGGTTTAGGGTTTTAAAGCTTTAATGGTAGGATATATCTAGACTCCAACTCATACGTGCTTTGGATTTGATTTAGACCTTTGCATTTATACCTTCACATTTTAAATCCCATAAGATCTTGTATTTTTTCCTTTTATACTTACATGGCACCTATTTTGCATTGATCTAGACCTTTCATAGCATTTTTCATAAATTTATTTTGAGCACTATCTATTGGAATTTAAAAATACCCCCTTTTATTTCATTCCATTGGATTGAAATTCTAGATTAGCACAAGCCATTGATTAGGAACCAAGCTCTTTCCTTTTAATTATTTATTTTATTCTAGTTCCTTATGGATATACCACTTGACACCTCCATAGACCTTCATAGTTCCTTTAAAAATTCATCAGTGCTTTCACATCAGTAGATCATAGAGCATGATGAAACATAAACTATTGGATCATCTATAAATTCTAACTTGAATGTACTTTTTCCACATGTCAAGCTCATAGGATTTTAAGAATCTATTGAAAAGGTTTTTAGGGTCCTCATTATATTGGATCATCTTCCCATGATGAAGTGTGAACCATTGATTTAGACCATATGACCATCTCCATATTTATAGATTTGAATATTTCTAGTGTTTGAGAATCTCTTAGGGGCTTCCATTATTTTGCAAAGAAATTCATGATCTTTTCAACAACATTTTGGATTATATTTTAGCCCTGAGTAAAATAATACATTAGCTTAAATTTGGCAGTCATGCAAGCATAAAATACATCCTTGCATACATTGAATGACATCACATGAATGTCAATTTTAAGCTAGTAAAGCTTTTAAAATGATGGGCTTAAAGTTGATAGCCATATGGATGTCAAATATGTCCTTGCAGATATCTAATGATAGTCACACAAACATAAATTTTAAGCTCACAAAATTCTTATGACCCAATGCAATAATGCTACTTGGCACCTCTATAGGGATGCCCAAGATCCTGGACTTAATTTGCTCTACTAGATCAAGATATATGAGCAAGCGAGAATTATAATATTGTGATCTAAGGGCTTACTCATGATTGGTTACTTTGTTAGGTGGGACCCATTTATCTTTAATTATCAAATGTAAGGGTGCCACATTTTGATCCTATGGGCCTTCCATAATCCTTTGAATTTTCATTGTGCCTCACTCCATCTGATGGGGTCCTCATGATGAAGTGAGAATCATTGATCATGATCCAAGAGCTTGAATGTGATAAGTCAAAGGGGCTATGTGTAATATTATATTAGGCTTGTTTCATGACATCTAATTAAAAGTACATGAGGAATAATGAACCATTAGATCATTTGAGTTATATGCATTTTAAGTCTTCACTCAACCCTTTCTCATTCCTTTCGATTGAATGTTGTGATAAAGCTAGGATCATCAAATCTGCAAGATGCAAGGAAGTTAAGTTAGGACCCATGGTGATATAAAAGACTTAGGATAGGTTTTTAGACCAAGGTCTCATTTATATTAATAAATACAATGGGGCCTTAGGATTAAAACATTAGGTTAAGGTATAAATTAAAAGGGGACGAACTAGGAAATATTAAAAAGACCCTATAAAATGAATATTAGTTAGACACTCAAGGAACTCAAAAGAAGAAAACACTGAAGGGGACCAAGAATTTTAGACTAATATTTGGTCATGTTAAAAAACATTACTAAGCTTAAAACATGAATTTTATACTTAGTTCCAAAATGGATTTTAAAACATTACTGCCAATGTAGTTCTTGCTAATATTCATATTAAACTTAGGGTTTTGGAAACATGAATTTCTTAGGATAAAAACTATGAAACCTACAAATAAAATCCATAAATACCATTTATTAGCATCGTTAGTCAAAATTAAAGAAAAACATAATAAGTAGGCTTGATTTTGATAAGGTGGTAGATCTTTAAATTTTACAAATGATCTCATCATGCCATATTTTCATTTTTAATCTTCAGGGTTTCTCAAGGGTCTCAATTTTCAAAAAAATAAGCGTATGTTGGCCTCAATAAATGGTGACTCATGGGGGAAACATAGTAATATGTTATAACCTAGAGACCCTAATTCAGACAAATAATTAGGTCATCCATTTCACTTGATCAATATCATCATCTAGATCAAATTATGGTTGAAATAAACCTTGCACTTTGTACACTTAGGGTCAAACATCAAAATATAGCCACCCTCTATTTTTTATTTGATTCCCCTTACTATTTTACATGGGGTTCAAGAAACAACTTCCAAGTTTTATGTCCTTAATCACTAACACTTGACTTGAATCATGTTTAGATATCCATTAAGAACCATGATTTTACCTTAAGGAAGGCTTGGGCATTTCTCTGCTACCAGCTAGGAATCCATAACCTTGATAGAGATGCCTTTGGTTTCAATTAAGGCCTTTCTTCACTACTATCTAGGCATCCATATCCCTGGTGGAGATTACCAGAACCACCTACGCTTTCAAATATTTTCATATTGTATTGATTTTTTTCTTATATTTTTATTTTATTTTTTTGGACTTTTATGCTTTTAGCAAGGTTGGGAACCAAGGTAGCCAAGTTTTAGGATTTGGTCAAATGTTTGATCTTTGGAAAATCACCTATGGATGCAACCATTATTCCATGTAATGATGTTGATTAAGTGTTAGTATGGGTATACCATGATATTTTGAGTTCTCACCCTACAAGTGCAAATCTTCTTAAAACCAGTTTGAGATCAATACAGTGGTCAGGTTCTCATGAAATAGTTGGCTTCTTCTATTGGTCTTTATCATTTTTTCTATGTTACAATATTAGGCTAAATTTAAAAACCATAGCCATCATATGTATGAGCTACACACCTACATTCCCAAATTTTGTGAATTTTCAAACAAACTTCATAATTTTAATGTCAAGATTACTCGAGAGGACTTATCAAAATCAAGGAGTAAGGAAATAATAAGGAAACACAAAATAGAAAGTAGGAAGGCAAGAAATCAAAGAGAAGTAAGCAAATATATACATTCTTATGTGAAAATAATGGATAAGAAGGAAAATACTTGAAAGAAACATTTAGCCTACCTACACTAAATCTAACCATCTTATAAAATTCATTCTATATATACCTCTGGTAGAGTAGTAATAAAGTAATGCTTGAGATACTACCCATTGGTGGGTAATGATAACTCTACTCCTTGAAGGTCTCTCAACTTGAAGGTGTTATCCCTAACTGTATATGTTATTTGATAAGGACCAATCCATAGGGGTGTGAATTTACCATGCTTCCCCTTTGGTTTAGATGTTTTATCCCATAGGATAATTAAGTCTCCTTTTATAAATACCTTCATGTTTTACCTTTTTTCAAACCACCTCTTCATTGTGGTTTGATGCCTATTAAAATCAGCAAAGCCTTTCTCCCTTACATCTTTCATCTAAATTATATCCAGTAATCTTAATTTTGCTAACTCTTGACCCTCTTCCATATATTCTTGCATGAATCTATATGTGGGTAGCTTAAGAGTGATAAGAAAGATAGTTTTTTTCCATATACCAATAGAAATGGTGAGGCTCTCAAGGCTTGTTTTATTATTATCCTATCATCCCATAGTGAAAATTTGAGGAACTTATGTCAGGTCTTGGGCTTATCTATAGTAGACTTTTTGATTTCCTTCATTAGGTTTTTTTTTAGACCTAGAGACTCCATTTCCTTAGGGCTAATGGTTGGATGTAAACTTAAGATTAATGCCATTATCATAAGCCCATTCAGTCATCTCTATAGATAATAATGTATATCTATTGTCACACACTAGAGAGATTGTAGTTCCAAACCTAGTACAGATGTTTTCTTATAAGAAGTTTATCACTTCCTCAGTCCAGCATTATTTGGTGGTTATAGCTTTAGTCTACCTTATACAATTGTCTATGGTATTCAAGACATATTTGTGACCTTCAAATTAATTGGAGTTGATTACCCTAATGAAGTCTAACCCCCATTGATCAAAGGGTTTACAACTATGACTGGTTGTAGAGGCATTGATGCCTTTGGTTCCTTAGTGCTTGACATCCACTTACCTCTATGTTGCCCCAATTCATTATGACTTAACATAATTTTGGTGGTAGGCTCAGGTAAGATAACATGCACCTTATTTCTAAGGATGTACTTCCTAAATTTCTTAACTACCTTCACTAATGAATATGCCTACTTATCAATCAATGAATAATTTGACTCAATATTTTTAAAATTAGTGCTCATAAAATCTATTAGGAGATCACACCCATCAATATTCTAATTCAAAACTACATCCATAATGTGGTTAGATGCAAAGGAATAGAGGTAGAAGTCCTTTGAGAAGTTAAGAATTATGAGGAATGAAGCCTAGCTAATGGCCTCCTTGATATCATTGAATGCCTTTATGGATTATGCATTCCATGTGACCTTGGCATATTTTTTCAACATGTCATTCAGTGTCATGAAAATCTCTGTAAAGCCATAAATAAACTTTCTCACAAAATTTATCTTACCTAAGAGTGGCTTTAGCTCATTTTTACTATTTAGATGTTCTATTATAGATATGGCCTCCACTCTTTCAAGATCTATAAAGATCTTATCTTTGGTTATAATATGACCTAAAAATTTTCCTTATATAACATAAAAGATACTTTTATTAGGGTTTAAGGAGATCCCATACCTTCTACATCTCTCAAATGCTTTTAAGTGCAAGAAGTGATCTTCCCTATTTTTATAAAATAATGTTAGATCATCCATATATATAATAATACACTTACCTATTTAGAGTGCTTGATGGGGAAGACTATCGTAGCATTTAGTATCCTATTAACCTCCTTGAAGATCATTAGATCTATGATAGGGTTTATAAGCCTCTATTTCTATTTGAAGAGTTTGTAACTTTATTTAAGGGGTATAGTATGGGTGATGACTCTTGGATCAAAGATATTTAATTCATCATAAGACCAGGCTATAACATCCCTATATTAAGCAAAGATCTCTTTAGCTTTCTAATTTTCAATGTTTGTGTAGGCTTTTCCATCATTTACTAGTTAGGGTTCATCTTAGAGACTAAGATCAACAATATTATAATATTTCCCATTTACCTTGGGAACCTTAGAAATTTTAGCCAATTTTTCCTGATCAAATAGTTTCTCTAAAGTAATCATCCCTATAGGGGTCTCGTTTTCATTTAACTAAATGACTTTACAATCAAACTTGTCTTCCTTAGATACATTTTCATTAGTCTCATCAATAATGTGAGCATCAAATTCTCTAAAATTGGTCATGAAATATAATATCTAATGATCATCATTAAAAACTTTAAAATGGTTAAAATTATTAGGCACTAAAGGACAAGGGATCAACTGAAAACTAAAATTGGGGGAATCTTGGTTGGGCATGAGGTTGGTTGTAGTAGAGGCCAACTCATTAGCAGCTTATTTTTCCTCTCTAGGGATGGAGGTAATGATAAAATAATAAAATGACTCAATTAAATCCAAAACCCTAAACTTATATCTCTTAATATATGAGAGCTTACACTGGTATTTGCATCTTACCTGGTTGACCACTAGCTTTGAATCACCATAAACTAGCAGTTCTTTGACCTTATTCTTTATAGAAAATTTTAAAACTAGGATAAGGGCTTCATACTCAGAAATATTATTATTAAAAGGTAAGTAGAGCCTATAATAATCATGCTAATTCTTATCATTAGGATCAATTAAGACAACACCAATATCATATGTAGCATTACACCTAGCATCATCAAAATGGAATTTCCACAGTCTAGAAACAACATGAGTACTTTTGGGATTACATAGTTTATCAACCTTTAGGGTAAAAAACTTAAGTCTAAGTCAATTATGTTGACCCTCTCATTTATAGCATTATATTATATTATCATGTGTTTCATCCTTGGTTCTCTTTCAACCCTAATTTTATTAGGGACTCCCTTACAAGGTAGCCATAAATGTGAGCAATCTGTGGACATATAACCATTCAAAGCCTTGGTTTACTCCCTACTTAACAATATTCCATAAACATTAGGTATATCAATAACTTGAATGTCAATGGATTACTACATCATAGGCTCATAATCTAACTACATGTGAATGTTTAAAAGTTCCTAAATTACCCTAACTCTAGATTTTTCTAACTGAGTTACAACTCTATCAGACTTAATAGGACTTAGGCCAAGTTATTTTCATATAATAATATTCATGATGTTCATAGAAGCACCATCATCTAGCAATAAATTAGGTAAGTTCTTACCAAACATCCTAACAGTGAGCAACAAAGGAGGAGATTTAGCCTTGGCTTTATACAAAGTCACATTGGCATGATCATCCTCAAGTGGATTATTGGACTTCTTTGACAGTGACTCCAGTAAGAGGTACCTTTACTTTTTAATCTATGTAATTTCATGTAATGTAATATCAGAATTTATCTTCTTCATATCCGCAACTATGTTATATCCATTTTTATTAGAAGAAATAGGAATATCAATATTGGGTTTATAAGTACTCCCTTTGGGTGGCTCTGGATTGTTGCTTGAAGAAGTGTCTAGAGGACTTCCAAAATTGTTTGAAGGCATTGAGGTAGTCAAAGGATGATTTTTATCTCTATTCCTTAAAGGATAGGTCTTCTTCAATAATTGTTGAAAGGCTTAGATCTCCTCAAGGATCTCATCAAGTTTATTCTCTTCCTAGAAAGGGAAATCAAAAGTATCTACCATGAAGGCTTGGTTAGATGAATTGGATCTAGAATCACCTATACTATTTTCTTTATTAGGGACTACTTAAAATGTATCCAACTCCCTTTGGAAAGCCTAAAAGGCTTTTCAAAGTTTAATATAGTCAATTTCACCATGCTTGGCTATGTAATGTACCCTACAATATTTAGGTAATGCAATATCAATGAGGTTAATGTGCATGATCTTCTTTTCAAAATATGGCTCATTATTCCTATTATTATGAAAACTATCATTTTAAAATCTATTATTCAGTCTATTATATGTTTAAAATGATAAGTTTTTACCTGAGATTTCAACAGTATTTCCAACTTGTTTTTACAACTATAGAACATTAGTGTTCAACTTTTGGACCATTTTTAAGATAGACTCATTCTCATTTTTAAGATTTTTAGAATTATGTACCTATTTATTGTTAGTACCAGTAATTGGTACCAAATCTCTTTGATCATTTGTATTGAATCCATTAGTAAGATGATTTAATAATCCTAAGTTATGATTAGGAGCAACATGACTCAATGGCAACTGATTTAAGTTTGGGAGTTGGTTTAATTCTAGAATATTTTGGTTGTTAATGAGGTATAAGTTCATCATAGGCATATGTGGGTTGATGTTTGGCATAGAGTATGCCATTTTCCCCTGTAGCTACATCTGATCATTGATGGTTACTACCTTAGAATAGGCCCTAACTAATGAATTTATAGTTGGCATAGATCTCTTCAAAAATATAGAGGTCATGGGATCTACTACATCCTTGTAGATTTCCAAAGCTTAAACATCATTAAGCTTATAGGGCTCTATGGTCCTTTTTTACATTTTTTTGAAATATAGAATTAAAAGACCTAATAGTGGTAAACTGATGGTAAATAACACAAGGACTAATAATCTTACCAAATTGATCTATAAAAACATCAGTGAAACCATCCCAACTAGTGATGTAATTATTAAGAAAGTTCAATAAACATTCATAAGAAGCATCCTTAAAGGTAAAGGGGAATAACCTACAAGCCACATCTTCATACAAAGCATTTAGTAACCTTAAGGCAACTTTAAAAGACTTTATGTGTTTTTTTAGTAGTTGTAATACCAGTTGAACTAAATTTAGGAAAACAATTCTTGGGGTTACATGGGAGATTATGTACCACACCTGGTACATTGATTGAAGATTCTCCTAACCAATCCATAGTTGGATGAAGGTTGAAAGTAAATGTTCCTTGAAGAGGTGAAGTTAGAAGGGATTTGGATCTCCTACATCTACCTTTGCCATGTTTGGCTTTTCTATGAACCTCAATCTCAAGTAAAGGCTCCCTAGTCTCTGAGTGTGATCTCATTCTAATCTTAGGAAATTCTAGAATAATGTTTGAAGATCTTATCTGAAATATGATATATCAAGTTAAATTTTATAAATAATAAGATTCAAACTTGCACATTGAGCTTACTTTGAAAAGGTTGTATAAAAATTTGTAAAGGACATTGATCTTTAATTGAATTAGCTCAAACATGAATTCAATTACATGAATATGATCTATATTTATAAGTCTAAGCCTAAAGGAATTTAGATCTATAAAATATATTCCAACCTTTGATCAAAACAAACCATCCTAACTCTATATACTAATAATTTTCAAAGCTTAATCTAAATTTACCAAAAACAAGCATCAAATCTCAAAAGACTTCAATATTTGTCTAAAGAATCATAAAGATGTGTCACAAACAACAAAGATCAATGACCTCTATATTTCTAAGAAAATAACTTACTCAAAAACACAAAGATAAAATAATCTTAGATCAAACAAACTGAGATCAATAAAAATTCAAAGAATTCACAAAGATCATTGGCCCTCCTTCTATCACCAGTAGAAACATCTTGTTGATGCCTCTAAATGCACCACAAAGGTTATTAGTATTCAAATATCACTTCTTATTTATAATTATATGAATTCAAAGCATGAGAAGTAAGTTATGGCAACTCGATGTTACCTATGGTGAAATAATGACTGAGATATGTATTGGTGTTCCACAAATTTATAATGAGTGATGGTTAGGAGCCATCATGGTCCATTCTTTGTGAATTGTAGATAATCTATGTTAGTACTTAGTGAAATATGATCTAAACTTAAGATACAAATTAATCTAGGTGTAAATTTATAATAAAGCTAAAACTAAAGTGATCTAGTGTAAAAAAGAGCAAAGAGAATGGTAAGGTAGAAAAGAAAACTAGTGATTGCCAAGCTTAGTTTCAAATATCATGACAAAGCATCAATTACAACTGATTATGCATTCAAACCAATATATAAATTAAAATATCCTAATCTTATATTTCACTATATACCAAGTGAACTTCAAAAGATAATGTAAAGAATCACAAGTAAGAACGAAGTCTACTTTAAATATTTATTACTATAATCAAATAGCATTAACACATCTGAATATAGAGCAAAATGAAGTGAAGCAAAACCTAAGATCCTAAAACTAATCTAGCATATGCACAAATTAGAAACCATATTAGATTAATAAATTCAACCCAAAATTTAAATAAAATATTCAAATTCAAGACATAAAGTACCAATTAAGATAAAAAAGTTATCTTAGCAATTGACATATCAAATATAGATAATCTTTGTAGAACTCCTTGATATTATTGATTGCCTCAAGTATACAAAATTTTCTCAAAATCCTCTCTCTTTACAAGATGGTGATACATGCCTTTTAAAGAAAGATTACATAGTATATCAGTCAGTTATAAAATATAGGTGTACAAATATGGAGATAGTTATCCCCCTATAGAAAGTTCTAGTATACACTTATTTTTCACAAATAGATTGACCTAGGGGAAATATGCTAATAGACTAGAATATGCCTTAAAAATATTATTCCTATTTTAGGTATTACAAATTTTTTACAAAAATGAATATTTAACTAGTTGGTGGGTCCATTGCCCTTGAAATCTCATGATGAACCTGTAGCAATTCCATTGCCTAATAATGTTGTTCTTTAATAAAATCAAGGTCCATAGCTAGTTTCATGAGGCAAATATCTTCTTGATCATCCAAGTCACTCAAATCCCTATCATATCTATCCATATCCTCCTTTATGCTCCTAGAATTTATAATATTTTCTTTAGCATTAAAGATCATATCCAAGATTCTTCTATTGTCCCTACCATATTAGCCTTAGATTTTACTCTTAACAGACTGTATGACTAAGGTGACCTTGTGCTTGAATTCAGCTTGATCAATGACTCCAAGGGCATCAATCTTGGTAGGATTAACCAACATGGAACCCAAGAGCTATTAAATCCCAGTGATCAATTCCTTGTCATATGTCAAGAGCCTATCTAAATTTCTCATCTACACATTTAGGTCTTGTATTTTGTTGACTATTATACCCAATATAGCATTTAGAGGGGCTAAGCTAATAGATTTGAACTTAGGAATATTTTTCCCAATCCATATGCTAATGATATCCCTTAGCTTGGTTTTTACCTCCTGCCACTCTGTTATCATTTTTTTGGATACTTGGATTTGTTAGCTTAGTGCAACTTGCCTTAACTTCATGGATTATAGAGATCCAAACATATCAAATAATGAGGCTTCAAACATATCCAAAATGGCATCAGGCATAGATAAAATTGCATGTGTCTCAAGGTTCTCCTTCTCCTTCTCTAAATTATGGATCCTCTACTTCATTCCCCTAATTCCAACTTTAGCCTAAGCTGATTGGGCTTTGACTAAACTTTCAACATCTTCTTCATGAATAGGATTTTATTCTATTTGTTATCCTTTAATAAGGGTTATACCAACAAAAGGTTCCACCTTTTGAAAGGTGAACTCTTCCATTCCCACCATGGCCTTCCTGGTGGTGACCCTTTCTAATCTAGCTATCTCTGGATTAAATTAGATAGTGGTGACTAGTATTATGAACTTGGGAGGATGTAGGACCTCCATTATTGAGTTGCTTAATGATCTAGGAGCATCCATATTCTTAATGTATGTCCCTCTAGTGGAAAATATCCTTCTTTATTCTTATTCTCTCATCAAATCCTTGATCCATGGCTTGATGAAATCATGCACTTTAATTCCACCATCCATTGTTAGTGCCCATTAGTAGGAGAGAGAGGGGATATTTTGTAATTTACCAAAAATAAACCAATCAGGGTTGACTAGTCCATGGATGGGGAATTCATCACTGAAAAAAATTATCTCACTTATGGGGTGAGATATGGTTAAACTTGGTCTTTTAGGCCCAACAAGGACCAGTGCCATTTCTTCCTTTCTCTTTTCCTTAGAGGCTAATGGAACTATGCTAAAAGCAAACTATTTCCCTTCTTCTTCCTAAGTCTCCCCTATTTAGATTTTGGCCTCTTCAAACTATCCTTCTTAATCCATGCCATAGGCCTCTATAAGTTATTTAAGATCACCCTCAAGTGTCTCATCTGGATCTAAGGCAATCATATCCAAATACTTAACTGGGGAAGGTGGCCTTTGGGGTAGTGATGAAAATGAGGGCTGCTTTCTAGATCTCCCTTATTATTTCTCCTTTTCATCTCCTTATTTAATTTATTTTTGAGGTTGTGGCTATTCTAATTGAGGTTATTCCTAGGATGTCCTAAATGGTCCAAGAAACATGTGGTACTGGAGAGGATGCATCTTCTACACCTCTCTTATTGGCTTATCTTTTATCAATATATGCTCAACCTTGATGTTATACACCTTGATCCTAGCCAATGCTTCTTCATAGTTCTTAGCCTTAATTGAGATGGAGTTATAAACATTGAGCTGATATATATACTCAAGCTTCAAAATATTTTTCTCCTTTGAATGATTACTTACTATTTTCTTGGTGTCCCACATTTGAGTTCATCAAGTTGAAACCCAAATGAGTCCCTATGCTTGGACATGGTATCAACTTGTTTCCAATTTTGAAGTATAGTCCTTACAATAATTAGAGGGAAGGGGTGGAGAATACCCTTCCTCTTCTCTTTACAAATTCCATTAATGCCATGGATGAGTTGGGAGGCAATTGCTTGCTTAGCCAACTTGCTAAGAATATATACTAGAAATATGTAGGGATGGGACATGATTCCCTCAATCCTAATGACTATGTAGTCTGGATAGAACCATATGTCTCCAATAATCTTGACATATTTCTTAATTAGTGGATGGAATCTAGGTATGTAAATACCTGTAATAGCCTCCACTATGGTTGGGTAGACATAGTCATAAATAAATTGCATATGGTTCTTGTATTTCAAGATGTGGAGTTTGGTGTAATGATAGGAAATGGTAGTTTTTCCGTTATGAGACCAATTTCTAATCCCTAAGAAGTTGACAAAGGCAAGTAGGGCATTTAGTAGGTATGACATCATAAAGTATTGTTTATTTGTCTTTCTTTTGATAGTAGTGAACTACTTGGTGAGGAAGACACTGATCAAATCTCCAATTAGAGGGGCAAGATTTTCTTCCACCATGAAATGCACATAAGGAACCTAGATGTTGTTTACATAGGTGGTTGAGGGGGATCCCATTACTCAGTTTAATAAGGTCATGATTACCTTGATACCTTCCCTAAATTGGTATATTAAGATCTTACCCTCAAAGTCCCTAAAGATATGGGGTCCTTGGTGCAACTAGGGTTTAAGGATGGTGTTTAGGTCATGTTTGTTGGTCCATTATTTGATTTTGGACAAGTTTTTATGGGGGATTAGGAGCTTATAGTATTTTTTAAAAACTTTAAGTTAAATGTAAGCTACCCTCCTAGGATTCCCCTTCTTGATGATCCAATCATTATCTACCCTACAATCAATAAATATAGGAGCAAGGACATCTATGCAATGTAATACCTCAAGCTTTTCAATAGCATGGTGAAGGTCGGTCATCTAAATAGTGACTAAGTCAAATGCTTCCTACTCATGATGGCAATTCTCTTATCTTCTTTTATTATGGGCTTTAGCTCCTCCATGATAAAGAAGAGCTCATAATAATTATTGATACTTGGGAAATTTAGGGCCATAATGTCCAATTTAGTTTCTTTCGAGATTCATCCCTCATTAGCTATTGATAGGTAGAGTTCAGTCTCCTCCTTTAACTACCACTTCTGAGCTACCATGTTCCCTATTTATGCAAATTATTTAAACCATATTGTAAATTGGTCTCTATAGTATCTCTTCTTTCATGTACCAACACAATCAAGCTCTCATATAATTGAATTTTAACCAATTGATTTTTTGGGGTCACTTTTATGTAGGGTTTAGGGTTTTAGAGCTTTAATGATAGGATATATCTAGACTCCAACTCATAAATGCTTTGGATTTGATTTATACCTTTGCCTTTATACCTTTGAATTTTTGAGCCCAAAAGATCTTGTATTTTGTCCTTTTATAATTATGTGGTACCTATGTGGCATTAGTATATACCTTTCATGGAATTTTTCATAAATGTCTTTTGAGAACTAGCCATTGGCATTTAAAAATACCCCCTTTTATTTTTCTCCATTAGATTGAAATCCTAGATTAGCATGGGTCATTGATTAAAATTTGGTCTCTTACCTTTTAATTAATTATTTAATTACAATGCCCGATGGTTATGCCACTTGACACATCCATAAGCCTTTAGATTTATTTTGAAAAACCATCGATGTTTTACACTATTGGATTGTGGAGAGTGATGAAGCACAAATTATTGAATCATATATTAGATCCACCTTGAATGTGCTTTTACCATGCAATAATCCCATGGACTCTTAGGACCCCATTTAAAAGGTCTTTGAGGTCCTCATGTCATTTGATCATCTTCCCATGATGAATCATGAACCATTGATTTAAACCATAAGACCATCTCCATATTTATAGATTTGAAGATTTATAGTGTTTGAGTATCTTCCAGGGGCTTCCATTATCTTGCAAAGAAATTCATGAGATTTTTTACAACATTTTGGATTGTATTTTAGCCCTAAGAAAAATAATCCATTAGCTTAAAGTTGACAGTCACATAGACATCAAATACATCCTTGTATCATTGAATGATGATCACACAAATGTCAATTTTGAGCTAGTGAAATTTTTAATTTGATGGGCTTAAATTTGATGGGTTCATGGATGTCAAATACATCCTCAAAGATGTCAAATTATGGTCACTCAAACATCAATTTTAAGCTCACCAATTTCCTATGACCTAATACAAGAATGCCAGTTGGCACCTCCATGGGGCTTCCCAAGATATTGGACTTAATTTTCTCCACTGGATCAAGATCTATGAGCAAGCAAGAGTCATAAGATCATGATCAGAGGGCTTGCTCATGATTAGTTTTCTTATCAAGTGGGACCCATTTGCCTTTGATCATAGAATTTAAGTTTTTTGTGTGTCAATACTATGGGCTTTCATAATCCATCGATTTTTCATCATTCCTCATTCTGTTTGATTGGGTTCTCATGATGAAGTGACAACCATTGATCATGATTTGAGAGCTTGAATGTGATTGGTCAAAGGGGCTATGTGTGGGATTATATTGGGGTTTCCTCCTACCATTTGATCAAAAGGCCATGAGGAAACATGAACTATTAGATCATTCTAGTTGTATAATTTTAAAGTCTTCTCTCAGACCTTTCTCATTTAATTTGATTGAACGTCATGATAAAGCAAGGATCATTGAATCTACAAGATGCAAGGAAGTTAAGTTAGGACATGCAGTGATATAAAATACTTAGACTAAGGTCTCATTCATATTAATAAATATTATAGGGCCTTAGGATTAAAATGTTAGGATAAGGTATAAATCAAACGGGGCCAAGCTAGGAAATATTAAAAGGACCCTAAAAAATGAATACTAGTTAGGCACATAAGGAACTGAAAAGAGGAAAACACTAAAGGGGACCAAGCATTTTAGACTAATCTTTGGTCATGTTTAAAATCATGACTAAGATTAAAATATGAATTTTAGACTTAGGTGTAAAATGTATTTTAAAAGGTTCCCACCAATTTAGTTCTCACTAATATTCAAATTTGAACTGAGGGTTTTGGAAACATGAATTTCTTAGGATAAAAAACCATCGAACCTACTACTAAAAGCCATAAAGACCTTTTATTAGCACTGTTAGTCAAAATTAAATAAAAAAATAATAAGTAAGATCACTTTTGATAAGGTGGTTGATCTTAAAATTCTACAAAAAGATCTCATCATGCCATATTTTCATGTTTAATCTTTAGGGTTTCTCAAGGGTCCCAATTTTCAAAAAAATGGGGGTATGTTGACCTCAACAACAGGCCTCCAATATAGCTAAAATCATACTCAAACCCTCATACCAACCCCTAACCACCTCAATCACTCTCAATTTGGCATTTTTACATCTACATCACACTATTTCACAAAGCACATTAGGTGGGAGAACTACATACGACTTGATCCCTCTTTAGAGTATTGGTATGTAGGTAGTGTGCCTACACAACAAGTGTGGATTAAATATTCAGTGCATCTTACACACTAACCTCCCCCCTTTTCTTTAGTGATTCAAATATTATTCTATCAAGCATGGAGGGTTAGGGTTTGAAGATTAAATCAACTGTATAGTGAGTTTTATCAACAACCAGCAATTAATTTTTCATAGGTAGGCTCATATCAACACAACATAAATACCCAAAAAGTTTTAGGTCTATGTGACCAGTTTGGACAATAACAGTAGGAGCAGATAACAATGGTGGACACTAAAGTGTCCTATTTTTGGCCCTCTTACCTTTTTGTTGAAAGAAATCTAGATTCAAATAGATGACACTATCTTAGTCCTACATAGCCATTTTCAGCCTCTGTATCAGCTGTCTTAGTCTATTTCTAGCTAAGTTATATTTTTTCCTATTTATTGTTATCTTTTAAAAAGGTGAAAAAGATAAATAATCACATAAATCAAAACTATAATTAATGATATATTATGTACTAATTTATTAATTTAGACCCTTAACTAAAATAAGAATAAAACTCTATTACTCCCAAAATAAGTTAAATCAACTAACATTGTGATTAACCATAGTTTGTGTCTTGTTGTTTATTTAGCTTAACTTGTTTGTTTATTTTTTTGTGATTAGATCAATTTATTTAGTGCAGTTTTCTATTATTTAGATTGTTTAGTTGTTTTGAATATTTTATTTTATTTGTTTTTAGTTTCATTTGTTTTATTTTTCCAATTGTTTAATTTATGTCTTTATTTGTTTTGTTTGTTTTATCTTGGTTATATTGCTTATAGTTGATTGTTTTGTTTATTTATTGTGTTTTTTTGTGTTGTATTTATTTATTTATTTTTATTGGGTTTTGTTATTTTATTGTTGATTATTTATGTTTGTTTAGTTGTTTGTTAGCAATTTTTTGTTAGCATGTTATTTTTTTGTTTGTTTATGAGTGTTTTGTTTATTGGTGTTTTGTTGTTTGTTTTTATTTATTGGTGTTTTCTTGTTTATTAGTTTTGTTTTGAGTTTTGTTTGTTTATTTTTATCTATTTCTTTTCTTTTGTTTGTTTGTTTCTCAGTGTCTGTAAGATTATTACATTTTGTTTACACTTAAGTATTTATTATCCATATCATGTAATTAGGTTGTGAATGTGTGTATTTATTTCACACTTGGTTTCTTTATTATATTTACATCTAGAATTTGATTGTTCATATCTTATTCCTAGGTTTTTTATATTTACATTTAAACTAAGTTTTCCATGTTTATGGTATATATTACCATTTTATTTTTTCATAAATATGATGCAAAATATCACAAGATATAATAAAAAATAGGTATATAGAGACTATCAAATCTATTAAAAGAAAGTACTTCTATGATATATACAAACTAGCCAAATACCCAAACACATGATTGAATCCATGAGTAATAAATAAGAGTAAAAATAATTTTTTAAGTATTTATATAGATGTGCATCTTTGAATAAGCATACATATGATTCATAAAACATAATTAGATAATAACCAATAGAATAACATCTCATAAACATGGCATAATCAATAAATAAATAGAGCATACATGAGCATAACCATCAACAATGTTAAACATCTATAATTCTAATCAATGTTAAACATGGAATGTATAATATAATAAGTATGGAATTGTATATATATCATGAATATCATATACATGTACATCAGCCTTGAAGGACCCAAAATTGAATGTTAATGTATCTCAAATGTCATAATATATAGAGGATATATGCATATCACAATGGTGTCTCAAAATACATCAATAAGTTGATATAACAAGTACAATTCCATATGCCAAAACTATTCCAAAATTACATGATCATTGTAATTAAATATATCTCTATGTGTCCATGAGACCTATGGATGGAGGTGGATCTGATGGCCCTAATGGTCCTAGTGATGTTAGTCATGGTTGATGAATGGACTGGCCTGAAGCACCTATAATAGGAGTACTAATGTGATATTGACCATATTTTCTCACTATCCTCGATGCATACCATATCTCAAACATAATAACATATTGATCCATAGTCACATACACTCATATCCTCACTAGTAATATGATGCCTCATCCTTGGCCCAAAGGCACTCCCCTACCATCTATGAGAACCCAACATGTGTAACAGCTCCCTGGGCCACAACTCACTCTTGTATAATCATATTAAAAGTAGCTAATGCCTAATCTTGATCACTAATGGCTTGATCCCTCTCTATTGTGAGTTAGCTTTTCATGTATACCAACCTATCTATCTCAACCTTCATCTGGGAGATTTATGACTAAAACATTGTCATATCATCATCCCTCATATCTAGGATGCTCTAAAATTTAGCCAATTATTATTGTAATCTTGTAATCTCTCTCACTTGAGTGATTATCTCTTACTAAATCAATCATGTATCTCTACATGTTGTATCTATATCATAATGCCCTACCTATCCTAGATTCACCTATGTGCCTAAATTCCATATCTGACCTATATCAACCTATACTACTATAACTACTATTGAACTAGGATCTAGCACTATCAAATCTAGGCCATCATCTCCATCTCCATCTCTAGATCTCCCACCATATCCTCCATTAAATCCATCATCATCACCAACCTCACTATTACTATCCTGCTAGGTGTTACTTTTAACGCTCAATGTCTTGGACTCCATCTCCTCAATATCCATGGGCACCTATCCCCCTATCAGTACTAAAATTATTAGCCTCAAAGGGCATACCTATACCCATTAGTGTATATAGGCCAAAGTGACCTTTACATCTACAACTCCTCCTATATAGGCCTAGTCAAATTAAGGAAAACTTATATAGCTTACAGTAACCTCACACCTTAGGATAACATGAGTATCGTGACTAATCTCCTATGTAGTATGGGAAAACCATCTCAAAACCTTGGGTATATCTTATGTAAATTTGGAATACTTAATTACCCAATCAAGGTGATACTCCTTAATAATGTGGAACTATCTCCTAATCATAAATCATCTAATAATCATAAAAGTTATTTACCAATTTTCTATGAACTACTACATTTAGTATACAAGTTAAGGCCTTCAAATGAAAAAATATGGTGTAAAATCATTGAAAATCTAATGATAAAAATGGGATATCCCCCTATTACCATGTTTGTTTGGTCTTTTTTATCCCAATTTTACACTAAAGGCTCTTCTATGTCCCATGCTATGCACATCTCTACTAGTCACTCAATCAAGATGTGGTTCCAGCCCTAGACCATAAGAGTACAAGCCCCAATGATTTGTAAACCATGGTACTCTATCTTATGTAGGTATCTATATAGTTGTGCTAGGATAGTTAGACCAAATAAAAGTGTGTAAACTCCTCAATAATGATCCTCACTATGCCTCCAAGACCTATATGGAAGTACCAACAACTCTTGTCAATAAAAAAGATGTCATTGAAAATGGCCATCAGAACAACAACCTCCCTATCAATGAGAGATGGTGACAATGGATCCATAGTAGGTAAATCATTTGATCAAATGTTTGTATAAATATCTATGAGGTTTATATCAACCTTTACCTAAAACATGGGGATGCTATGATAACTACAAAATTTGTTAATAATTACCTACGACTATGTTGGTGTGTCTAGAATAGCCATCACTCATGCATCAATTTTTTAAGGATATCCTAGGTATCCTCAAGTGTCACAGTAGCCTCTCCCATAGGCAAGTGAAATTTATAAGTCTCATTATGCCAATGCTTAGACAATGCACTCAAATATTCTTGATATACTCAAATGACTAACATCCATGCCACATCATGAAGATCTAACACCTACAAGAAACTAACCATGTCTTTTATCTAAATCTAAGGAGTCTGTAGATAGTGTGAATGCCACTCTTATTATGTCAAAATATCCAATCACTCCTATAATTAAATAAAATTTAGCATCAACCTAGTTATATGTAGCTATATATGCCTAAGCCTAACCTACTAATCCTAATTGACCCTATTCAAGAGATTGGACACTTGTCGGGTCCCCAACTCAGCTATTTTTGGCTTCTAAGGTGAAGCAGTCATTTTCATAAGGGTGAATTCATAATTTAGATGATATTAAACATTTTTAGGTATTATCATCATTTTCATTTTTATGAAAATGATGAGTTCACCAAAAATTGGTTGAAACCACCATTTTGTTAATTTCCACCCTATTTTGGCATTATTACCATTTCTAGGAATGGGGACTTCGTATGAAGCTATTATTTTCCTTGGTAAAGCCACTATTTACCTTAAAATGCAAATGGTAAATTCACCATTTTTCAACCTAACTCAAGAAATAAATGCATGAAAATTGACATTAATGACAAAGTTAACATTACTTATTGATGACCTATCATGTGGTGGTTACATGTGCTCCCTCACCCATGTTAAAATGTGATGTCAACCTCGTCCACAGGCCATTTTTCTCATCTCAATTTGTATAAAAATAAAGCTAAGAAATATCAATAAGCTAGGGTGAAAATTAATTATTTTTCACCCCAAGGGTGAATATATAGCCAAAATTTTAAATTTTTACCCCCAAAGCCTATAGTTTATTCTATGCACTCTAAGAAGTGTATTTTTCACATTTTTGGTCCATTTTACAAATTTTTTGATCTTACATGCCTTATTTATGTAACTAAACTATCATTTTAGGCCTCCTCTAAGACTCGTTTGATAACACTATTTTTTTACTTATACCCCATATTTTTTCAAACATACATCTTCAATCCCACATTTAGGCTATAAATGTGTTGTTATCCTTTGCCAAGTAAATCTAAATCCATTTTATATATTTTCACATAAGCTACCCTTGCCAATTTATCCCATTATGGCAAATTATTTTTTTATTGATCAGTGATGTATTATGCCTTTTTAGGTAAGCTCATTTTAAATCACATGTTTAAACATGTGAATGATTATAATAGACTTTAGGCAAATCATTCTATTTTTGACCAATTTAATGATTATAACCACCTATGGGAAAATCATTTTTTTTCATCATGTGCTATTGATTATAGCCACCTTTGGGTAAATTATTATTTTTTACTACTCCACCTACCCTATTAGGGTAACTACCTGTATTAGTAATTATAACTACCTTTGGGTAAATTAGTATTCATCCTACCACCCCACCAAGGCAAATACTTGTGTCACTACTTATAACTACTTTTAGGCAAACTAGTGTCATATATCTTATTATTGATTTTAATTGCATTTAGGAAATATGACTTTTTTGCCATTACTATTTGGGAAATTCAGTAATTCCACCCCCATTATAAACTAGATCATGTCATTTTCTTCATTTTGAGGGAATGTTTAACATATTTATTTTGTCACTTTCTCCCTCAAGGGGGCATCAAAGGCTTATCAAATTCCATTTATGGCATGAACCATTCAAATTAATGAATTTTTCATTATTTGAAAATATATTACTATGCATGTATCTCAAAACACCTTCTCAAATAAAGGATAACTATAGACACTCAATTTTGTCCACTTTTATGCTTAAATTGAGAGCCAGTTCAATTTCTTAAAATGACATAATTTAATCCTTAAAATCACCTAAATTTCCAAAATTCAATGATGTAAGGGATTTAATTACCCATACACATGATGAGGCTAGCTTACTTAGCATATTATCTTGTATGCACCAATAACTTAGTTTAATTTCAACCCTATTCAGATTACAACCTAGTAATTTGACACTTTTCACCTATCGAGATATCAATTTAAAAAATTTAAAATAATTTCCAAAAACCGAAAATCACTAAGTAATATTAATTACATTACAAATATTAATTAACTTGCTGAAACAAAAATTACAAACTAAATTAGTGAATTTCATTTAAATAAAATGGAATTTTTAGCCAACTATGAAGTCAAAGTTCAAAGGAGATGATAAAGTGATTTATTATTTCCTAAATATTCCAAAAATATGAGTCATAACCTCACAAGTATCTAAAATTAGTTATCATGCCTCATAAATATCTGAAACTAAAGTGTCAAGATTTTTTTAGTGTTTTTACCCAACCAAGGGTTAAACTGACTCAACCTAGGTTATTTTAGACTCAACCAAAGTTATAATTTAACATAACCTCCCTATGGTTAGATTTAGTTATTATATTTATAAATTTAAGTGCCCACACCATATGCTAATAATTTTTTTTGTGTAAGGTCATTTGATTGGAATAACTTCAAGAAACCATTAAGAGTAGTGTTATATTACCCATTTTATGTCAAGCTTCACACCAAGCCATAATTGACCATTGGAGATGTGATACCACCATGGAGAAGCATTGATATAAGATTCTAAATCATCACAGACTGATCATGAACATACTTATTCCAACAAATAGACATTAAATTTGACAAAGGAGGTAAATTACTTTTATTGCTTTCATCTCTATTTTGTGATCTTATTTTCTATGTTATGTTCCCCCTAGTTTTTGGGCAATAGTGTTTAGTTATAGTGTATTTTTATGCTTGATTTTTTATCATTTGGACTAGCAAGGAACTAATAATTTTTTTTTCTCTTCTAAATATTAACATAAAACTTCTTGTGTTTTCCACTCTACCTCTACATTTGCTTTTGTAGCTTCCTCTGCTTGCTCCTTGGATTAATTATATGTTTCCTCCTCTTGCTTGCACATGACTTATTTTTATTTTTTATCTTCCTTGGAATTTGATTATACATAATATTTAGCCTTTTATTTATATATTAATTAAAATTATTGAATTGATTTGTATTTATCCTTTCTCTTAGCTTCTTTATATTGATTATTTTTTCTGCCTATGTTCCTCCTCTTTGGTAGTATTGTGTGCCACTTATTCCTTTCTCATATTCTTTTCCTTTTTATTTTCCTCCTTTATATATTTCTTTATAGCTAACTTTTGAGCCTTTTCTTAATTTATTTGATCCTTGGTAGCTTGATATTTTTTACAATATATTCTTGAATGGTTGGCTACTTAGGCTATGATTGTGCAATCTCTTATGGTTCCTACATAGGATTTGAAGAATTTAGAGATTAAAATGAGTGTGAATTATACAAAGAATAAGTTAAATCCATCATGGTGCACCTATATGCCAATGAAATTGGTATATCTAGAGGGACCAAAGTCTTCTTTAGATAATTTTAATCTCATATCATTTCTTATGGTTGTTGTTCTGGAATTTGAGATTTTTATAGCTCAAATTCCTCCAATTGGTGTGGATCTATAAAGGAACCCATTCACTCTAAAATATTTGGTGATGGGAAGGGGATAGTATGAGTTATTAAATTATGACTTATTATAAGGTTTGGGATTCCTTATTATTGTGTTCTTGTTTTTACCCCTGAAGACCCTATGTCTGGTGCTCTCTCAAAAATGAAAGTCATCCTACATGTGTGTTCTTGCTTCTCCATCATTATATAAACCATTATTGATGTAGGAGATGTTGTAAAGTTAATTAATAGGATATTTGGAAAAAAATTTCACACTTAAAAAGTGTTCACTCTATAAAAAATATAAAAAAAATCTTATTCTTTATAGATCTCATTGCCTATGTATTCAATCATCAACTTATACGCATCCTCCCCTATAACTCCCAACTGAGTTAGATCATATTCAATAGTAATTTTTGGGACATTCCTATTGAAATTATATCATTTTATACTATCAATATTTTTATTTGGTGGAGTTGATGGAGATATATGTACTAGTTCCTTCTTCTTCCATGCAGTAGTCTATGATGGAGCTCATTTTATTTATGGTGGTGATGGTGCCTCCACTTATGGTTGTGTTGCTACATTTTGAGTTAATAGTTGTTGTGACCCTATAAGAATGGATATTATAGGTGTAATTAATTAATTATATAGATACTTTTTTAATAGAACTTATACCTGTGCATCTAACATATTGATGAAAAATGGTAAGGAAGTTATTGGTATATTAAGAATCCTTTAAACCTTGATTTGGATCCCATCATGGATCTTAGTGACTGTAGCATGTTTTCCAAAATATTTTATGATATTAGTGGGTGAAATAGGGTGTTAAAATATTATTTTATATAGCTTCACCCACCATTCATTAAATATAATTAGTTTTTCATATTATTGGCATTTTTTGGTCTAGGCAATGTTGGTAAATGTGATTATTGGCTAGAAATCCATATTTAAGTTGACTATGTCATCTAGAGACTTACACTAAATAGAGTAAAGGAGTAGTAAAAATAACTAATACTATAATTTAGGATACATTTCACTAAAAACATTATTGATGTCGGCTATGAGATTGGATACCAAAACCTATATGCAATATCAATGACCCTTTTTATAGGATGTCTCACACTTTTGATGGTCCACCAAAAACACTTGGTTATGATTTTTTAGAGAATGCACAATGAAATATCATAAAAATATTAGATATGTATTCCCTTGAATTATCTATAATATTTTTAATTTGTTTCTAATTAAATGGGAGGATCCTTGGTTTTATATTACAACAAATATTTACCATGAGCTAGAAGTCATGTTGCCTATGCCATGGCTTTTGTATTGATAAATATTATGGCATATTGAGAGATGTGGATCACACATTAATTGTACCATTTAATAAGTGTTACCATTATTTCATCTAGTTTTTTAAATGTATAGAGCTTGATGAGTCCATCCACATTAGATCCTTGTAGAGGGTGTTGAAGATTTAGGGATATAATTTGTATTTTTTTGTTGATCTATAAAAAATAGATTGGATTTACAACATAAATAAAGTAAAATAGATATAGATCATGATATATATGTATGTACGTATGTACGTATATATAATATCATGATCTATATCTATTGTAATACCAATCCTTATTTATTCTTTCTTTTCATTGATGATTGGAATCAGATGATGTGTGTGATCCATGATTTATGTGGTAGTTATGTTGAAACATTTTTTTCTATTGAACTAGTGTTTTTAAAACAATTTATATGGAGTTAAATGATTTATGCACAATTCATAGATAGATATTGTTGTAAATAGTGTGTAATGTCATTTTATTCTTAATTTCACTATTTTTATAACTTTTTCTACTCAAATCCATCTAACACATCTATTTGAATATACTGAGTTATTCATGCATTATTTTACTAGATGATTTAATCGTAACTTGTTATGATTAAGATAAATCCACCTTTGATATTTTATGTGGAATAAATATTCAAACATAGTAGGATGTGTGGGTATCCCCACTACCATATAAAATATATAAATAGAATAGCTCACTAGGGAAACAAAAAATCCAAACATAAAAAAATAGAAAGAGGACAAGATCAACATCTACTTTTAGCTAGTATGGGAACCAGTTGGTTTTAGCTAGGCTAAAAACCAACTTGGACTTGTGGATAAAGAGGCATATGTATCCACCATAGATTTTGACTAGCTAATTGGGAACTAGTCTAGACACAAAAGGAGGTCTAAGTATTTGAGAGAAAAAACCCACTATGGAGGTTTAACAAACCCCCACTTCCATATTAATACCAAATCAATGGGCATCAGCCCAAAAATTAGAAAATTGGAAAAGGATTATGTAAATAATCCACTAGACAGTTTGGAAAAGGATTCCTCATGGAATCCATGAAACAGCAAGGAAAATAATTCTATAGGGAATCCAAAAAGTAAATATAAGATATATTCCTCAAGGAATCTAAGAAATAACATGGATAAGGATTCCATAAGGGATCAAAAAATCATTCTATTGAAGGAAATCATAGGTAATCCATGAAATGAAGATAATATGGAATCCATGAGCCAACCTCCATAGGTAATCCTTGAAGTAACCTATAGATGGATCCCCCAAGTAATATATGAAGTAGTATGGAGAAGCTTTGGAAGTGTACATAATCATATCTACCAATGTAACCTAATCTATAAAATGCGTTCCCCTTGTTGATGAAATCCATGTCTTAAATAATCATGGACATGAGAATAATATGGCTTAATCTAATTAATCCTTCATCTAGCTTGACCTTGATCCCTCTCATACTTTATTTCTAAAATCTATCTTGGGACCCCAAGATAACCATAAACACAAAATTATTAAAAAAAATTATTCAACCTTAATGACTAGAGAAATTTTTGGGATTGGTTTCTTTCTTACTCTCTTAACCCATATTTTCTATAAGAAACTAGACCAGGTATGAGACAAGTTAATAGATCCTTACTAATATTTATAAAAATAAACCCCTTACTTGAAAATTATCTCATCTTTGGCTTGCTTCTTCCAATATTCAAAAATATAGACCCCTTTCTCAAAACCCTACCAAAAATAAACCCATTGACAAGATTCATGGGCAATCCAAAATAACAAATTATTGAAAAAGTGATTATGCCACACGCTAATGAGTTGATTAACTTATATGGTAAGTAATGGAGGTTGGATCTCTTTTCCACTTCCTAAAATAAAATATATGGTCATGACCATGCCAAAAATTAATCCTAACATCAATGCCATCTTTCTACCCAAATGAGGGACTGGACTCAATCTCAAGAAAAACACACCAGAAGCATCCCTACTACAAAAAAGACCACCATTTTACCTCCCTAAACATGCCTTTTAGCTCAAAATCCACTAGGGAAGAATCCAAATTATAGGTCATCCTCCTAAGGGTAACACCCTTACACTTTTGATCCTCCTCAAAATGACTTGAAGTTATTCCAAAAAAAGACTCATGTCCTAATATTTCTCCAAGCAACAGGGCTACCAATAGCTTACCAAGAACAAATCTGGATCATCCCCAACTTCCCCATTGTCATCATCTTCCTCTTGCTCATTCCCAAAATTTTAAATTTATCCCCCACTCCCTTTCTCACTCATCCTCCTCATCCCCATAATATGAAATGGATTGGTGATATATTTAGACTCCTGACATAATTTTAGCCTATTGTTGATGATGTGACATTAATAATTAAATTTATTATATAAATGGTTTATTTAATGGGTTTTTTATGTTGTGTGTCATCTTTTCCCTCATCCACTTTATTTTATTGTGTTTCCTTTGAGTTTAATAAGTGATCCATTTTTTGGAAAGATGCAATCTTTCAAGAGTGTCATCATTAACTTATTTTTAAATGACAATTGATTATCCTTCCTTTGTAGCTTATTTTTTATCACCTCATTCCTAAACTTAATTATTGATCCTTGTGTTGACTTTGCATTATGGTTTTCCTTCCATATTGGATTTTTTATCATATTACACTCTATGAATTTGAATTTTCCACTTAATTCATAAGTCCTACAATATAGATATTGCACTATATAAAAATACTACACACCTAAAACCAAAAAAAGAAACAAATACATTAAAAAAAAATCCTAATCTACATGGTGCTACTTAACACCCTCTCTCTAAATATTTTATGACATATGATAGAGATTATTTATGGTGAGGCTTAATCCTACAACCATTTACATGTCCTATTAGTGGTTCCTAGAATATATTTGTGAGATAGTTGCTCCTTATTATGATACATCATGAATGATGTAATATCCTTCTATCAAATGTGAAAATTTCCCATAAACTCTCTAAATCTTATATCATATATTAATACTACCTATCCTAAAAAAAATTGGATCACATATTATGATCATGACATGTTTTTTAAATTTTTCTATTGGCTTATTTTGTCTAATATACTCTTTTTATATTTTATTCCATCCTTATTAAATCCATTAACCATGATTGAATATAATCCTTATCTCTTAGTCATATGATGATTACAATTCATATACTATGACCTATATACTCCATTGGTATGACTACTTCTAGTTTATAAGATAGCTAAAACAAATTGAAACTTATAGCACACTTTTAGGTTTTTATATACACCCATAATATAATAGGAATTCAATCCTCCCAAATATCCCTTTACACATTTCATATTTTTTTTTAGCATCTCTCTAATGAATTTTTTTGATGCCTATACTTTTCCATTAGCTTTCAAATGATATGTTTTGTTTTTATGGTGTGGTATCATAAACTCCTTTATTAGGTTCTTAATGGTGTTTTTTAGGAAATGTGTTATTATTTAATTAACAAATTTCAAATTATATATTAACTCTAGGTCAACCTATCTCCATATATCTAGTCACAAAATCTAAAATAAGCATGGTAGCCATAAGATTCAATGTGTATCCCAATGGAAAAACCTCTTGAATATTCCATCAAGATAAAATCAAAATATGGGGACTGTACTCAACCTATTTAATATGAGAGAGATGTATATATATGTAAAATATATAATATTTTGATCCCTCCAGTAAAAGGATACCCCAAAAACAAACAAACCTCACACATTAAAAAGCCTCAATGGTTTAAAACCAATCCTAGTCTTCATGTGGAAGTATTATAACTATTAGAGAATAACATATATGGGATAAAATATCCACCTAATTTGGATAAATTATATTATATATTTCAAGATGACATTCCCAAAACTAGATCTCTAAATCCTAATAATCTCCATGTCAAATTGGAACCACAAATGGGAAAATTGTGTTTAGGTCTCAATCTACCTCCCCATATTGGATATTCTAAACTAAAAAAGAATCAAATTTTGTTGGAATATTTTAACTCATCCAAGGAGAATAAGTTTAATGAGAGTGGGGGTTTGAAAAACATTCAAGGTCTCTTTACAAAAATAAGTCTAAAGGAATCAATTTTGTTCTTACTCATCTATGAAAGAGAGAAACATGAAAAGGCCCACTGAAGTGGTGAATTAATAAAGAGTTTAACTCTTCAAATCTCTCCCATAAGAGGTATGATATAAAAATAAGCTTTTGACAAACCAATATCACCTAAGTTGTGTTATGAAATTATTAGAGAAAAATAAAATTATAAAGACAAAAGAAAGGAAATGGGTCAATGTGCCTCTCCAAAATTCACAAAATAGAATCATATTGAAAAAAAAAAGACAATGGACACCTATCAAAACTAGAAAGGGAAAGAAGAAGACATATGTAGGGTAGATCAAAATAACTCAAGAATATGGTTAGACTAAAAATAAAGGAATAATAAATGAGGTCACAAAGGGTACCCAAAAGATCCTTAAAAACACTTTGTTATTGTTAATAAATAAAGATAATATATTGAAATGTTAGGGGGCTCAATAACCCCAAAAACTATATATTAGTTTTGAAATTGAAAAATAATCATAACCCCACTATTTTGATCATCTAAGAGTCTGAAATGTTTGAATAATTTCTCAATCATTGTAAATGATAAACTTGGAATAAGTCTAATTATATTATTTCTAGCTCTAATGGGTTTATAGGAGGATTGGTGGTTTTTATGGAATCCTTGGACCCTTAAAGGGGTGGCTATGTCTTTCATTAGTAACCATATTTTAGTGTTATTCAAAGACAAGACTAATAATTTGGAATGGTTCATGTTAAATATTTATTCCCTCAACTCTAGACAAGGGCTGAAAAACTCTAGGAAGACTTGGTAGCATTTAGGAGGAACTATGGGAACTAGAATTAGTTGGTTGTAAGGGACTTTAACTCCTCTTTTCCCCTTTGTAAAAAATGGTGTAAGTTAGGATTTTACTAAAATTACAAGTTATTTAAATGACTTTATATATGATCTTAGTCTTGTGGACGTGGATCCCAAAGGTAACCCCTATACCTAGTCTAATAGAAGACTCAAGTAAAATTTGATTCAGGTAAGATTAGATAGATTTCTTATTTATTATAACTAGGACATACACTTTAATATCTCCTTAACCTCTCTCCATATAATTATTTAAAATTAAAATACTATTGATTTTTATGGGGAAAACATTTATAGACTCAAGAATCAAACCATCAAGACTTTCTTAAGTATTGTTGAAAATAACCATGCTTTGGATTCGATATGTTTAGTATAGAAAAAAATATCAATAATATCAAATAGAAACCTAAATGTTATAATTTAAATTTTTTTTTGGAATATATTTATTTAAAATAAAACTTTGAAATAGGAATTGTGGAAGTTGGAAGAATTTACTTCTATCAACGGTCCAAGCAACCAATTGTTCAATAAGGAAAATGAACATCTTAGTACCTAACATAATTTAGAAGCCAAAGAAAAAGCATTCTAGAAATAAAAATCCATATTTTTGTGGCTAAAGGAAGGTGAAAAAAATATGAATTTATTTCATCAAGATAATTCTAGACACAATAACATCAATATAATTTTTGAACTTATCCTAAGAGATGGGAGAAAGTGCAAAGAAGAAGCAGACTTTGATGAATAGATCATTATCTATTTTAAGAATATTCTTCTAGAAAGTAATATGTTAGATCTTGATAACTAAGAATATTTACTAGGGATTATCCCAAAGGTCATAACTTAAGATGAAAACACAATTCTCCTCAAACCCCCCTTCTTGGAAGAGGCCAAATATATTGTTTTATCTATGGATGGGGACAAAGCATCTAGCCCAGAAGGGGTTCCTCCTTTATTCTTCCAATAATTTTGGGATATTATTCATAATGAAGTGGTGGTAGCTATGAATGAAATTTTTAGAGTTGAAACCATTCTTAGAAAAATGAATGACACATTTCTTATTATTATACCAAATAAGTCTAGAGTCAACTAACTAAAGAAATTTATACCTATTAGTCTATGTATAATAATCTATAAAATTTACACTAAAAATCTTGTCATGCATATCTAACCTCTTTTCGAGAATATCATAGATAATAAACAAGGTGCATTTGTGTTTTCGATATAAATCATAGATTGGAAAATAATTTCCCATTAAGGTATCCATTCATTCTCAAACTCCTTATGATCGGTATGTTTTTGAAGTTAGATATGAATAAAGTGTATGATAGGGTGTCTTAGAGGTTTTTAGATAATATTTTGAGAAGATTTAGATTTGGTATTATTTTCATAGCTCTAATCTTTAGTTGTATATCCTCCCCTATGTTTTAAATTCTTGTTAATGGAGTATTTAAAGGTTTATTCTCAGTTGGTAGAGGTTTGGGACAAAGATACCCTCTATCTCCATATATATTCAGTATGCTTGTTGAAGCTCTTTATATAAGTTTATAGTTTTATTGAATGTGAGGATATACCAAAGGTATTAATTTTCCCTTGAAACCATCCATGTTACTCAAAAAAAAAAATTAGATGACACTTTATTGATGGGGGAAATAATGGTTGATGAACCTAAGGCTTATAATATTATCCTTACAAATTATGAAAATGTGTCAGGGTAATGTATTATTTACTAAAAAAATTCAATGTTTTTCATAAATTTTAGAGGGTTTGTAGAAGAAGCTATCAAAACTTTTGGGTTACTAGATTAATAACCTACCTTATACCTATCTAAGAATTCCTCTCTTTAGTAGAAGAATTTACTTAGATCTTTAGAAACCCCTACTAGATAGACTACAAAATAAACTAGCTGGTTGGAAAGGTTGTTTACTCTTAAAGGTTGGAAACTTCAACTTCTTAAAAGTTCAAGCCAAAGAATCCTAGTGAACTTGATGTCTTTATTCCACATTCATTATAATTTTACTAATAAAGTGGAAAAAATTTATAAAAAAAATCTTTGGATAGGTTTTGAGGATAGATTCAAATTTCCATTAGTGGCCTACGAAAAATCTTGCCTTCCTAAGGAAAATGGGGGTCTTGGTCTAAGGATAGTAAATATGATGAATCAATCACTTATTGCTAAATAATGGTGGAAAGTTATCAAGGAAGGAAACTAATGGATGAGAATTATTAAAGCTAAATATCTATAAGGGAAGGATGAATATAGTCTTATTTTTTATAAAGGCCTTGGATATGGTTCAACCTTTTGTAAGACTATTTTTTTTAGTAATATTATTTTGAGGAGAGGTAGTAGATGGTAGGTAGGTGATGGGGAAAATTTTAATTTTTGGAATGATCATTGGATTTTAAAATTTCCCATTGTTTTTAAATTTCCTTAGTTAGACCTCAGTAACGATTTTAGATATCTTCATAGAACCAAGGTCAAGGATTGCTAGACAAACTCAAAAGGCATCAAAAGGTGGAATTTTTTTAGTTAGATTCAACAAACAAAGTCATTAACTAGTAATTATATATTTTGAACTTAAAATTATAATAAATACATATTTTTATCTTCCCTAAAGAAGATATTATTATTTATATAGTAGATTACAGTGGATACTACTCTGGTAAATGTGGATACCTAGTTAAGATAGACTCAAATGAAGATGGGGATTATTGTAAAGAATTATGGATTAAACACCTCACCCCTAAATTCAATATCTTCTTTTAGCTTGTTTCCCATAATAAAATTATAACTATAGATAAATTAGCCAAGAGAGAGTTGTCTATCCCTAATTGGTGTGTGATTTGTAAATTCAACAAGGAAATACTAAGCCATATGATGTTTGGATATAATTTTACATCTAAGTTGATAATTCATCTCCTTGAAAATTTTAATATAACATGGGTCAAACCTAAATCTCTTATGAACCTAATTAAGTAATGTAAACTACCATGGAAGATGTTGTCTTTGGTTTCTATATGGTGGTTAGCTCTTCCACACTTTCTTTGGGGAATATGGAAAACTAAGAATGATTATATATTTGAGGACAAAAGGATCTGATAGAAAACTAAAATCTAGAATATTTTCACTACCATCAAGGAAAACTAGAGGATCTTCACCCCAAAACAAAAAAGATCATATTTTAGAAGTTGGATTATCCATACCCAAAAAAATGGAATATTAACCTAGAGGTGAAATATCATTCCCTAAAATTTGATATAATCTAGGTTAAATGGTCTAAACCATGGAGGTCTTGGTTGAAGTTGAATTTTGATTAGGCTACCAAAGAAGACCTAAGAATTTTAAGTGGAGGAAGAGTTATCAAAGACTCCAAGGGTAGATTAGTGGTTTATTATGCTAGCCCCATTGGATATTAGACCAATCATGTAGTAGAGATGAAATCTAATGTTTGAGAAATTTAACTAGTAGTGAAGTCAAAAATTGATAATTTGGCTATGGAAGGAACTCTTTGAACATATTGAACTATCTCTGAGATAAATAAAAATTGTCTTAGTCCAAAAAATAGTATATTGAATCTTCCAAAGGTATATTAGGAAATTTAAAAGATGTATATATTGGTCACATTTATATATAATGCAATAGGGTAGCACATGGATTAATTAATATTGGTGTTTATAACTTCAACTATATCAATTGGCATAAGACTGATAATTTTCCTAACAATATGCAAATTATTATCAATGATAACTCTAAAATTCTTAGCTTTATTACTGGGATTCTTTACATAATGGTGAACCAATGATAAGACTCGATAGTACTTCCACTAATCATAATGATAACATATTTCATTGTAACCACTTGAGTAATTGTTCAAAACATCTAAGGTATGAGGAAATAATTGTTAAATGGGTGGCCTTTTTGAATGCTAAAATAGTTTTAATGAATTATAGTTTGATAAAGACTTTATATAAGGAAGGTTATGCAATTATGGGTGGGGACTAAGATAAATTAGAAGTAATTTTCATGTGTGGAAGATCAAGACAATTCAAAGGTGTTGCAAAAGATTTATAAAAGGGGATTGTTGCAATTTATGCTAAAGATTATCGATCATGATTCTTTTGAAACATTTTGCCTTGGGATGAATCCAAAAGACTATGCATATGAGAGGATAATGGATTAATATATCTGAAGAGCTTATTGGGTAAGTTTAAATAATGAGTTGTGGAGTCTTGAAGGCCTATAAGGATAAGTTATGACAAAAAATGAAAACATTCTTCAAGTCAGAGGTGGACATGAAAATTGTTATAATATACCTACATTCACCTTAGCCTATCATCTACCTTCAGATAATGAAATATATGACATTGGAAGGTAACTACCATACCCTTATTCACATCATTTCCTATAGATAAATCACTTTGAGGGTGAAAACATAAGTCTTCCCTATTTCTTGTTTATATCCCTCAAAAATTTGTTAATTATTTTCAGGTAAATTTTGATAATGATTTAATATGCCAAGGTTTAATCTTCCTTATTATTGAGAGCAGGGAACCATTATGGGGGAAAGAAATGCATTATGTTTATGAAGAGAGTTATGAAAATTTTGAGTGCTTTAAGAATTATAAGAATGATATTGAGGATAGCTTGGAATCCTTAGATTCTGAACTCTTTGATAGGACCCATAACAATGTATCCTCTAAAATCAATAACTTTGTCCAATTCAAATCCATAGGTAAAAATAAAAAATGTAAAGCCAAAGAGATTATGTAGTCAAAGGTGGAAAAAGTAAAACTTGAGGAAGAATATAAAAATAATAATTCAAAATCCTCCCCAAAATTGGTTAAGGGGAAGACTAATGATATTTTAGAAGAGAAGGAGAAGGATGAGGAGAAAGAGAAGGAATTGATTTTCCCATGGTTCATTATATCAAATTGATTGATCTAGAATCAAAATGGATAACTTGGGATTCAAAATTATCTCACAAATAGAATATTGGAATAAAATTAAAGTTGAAACCAAAACCTTTAAAAATGAGTTGGCCATTTTAAATAATCAAGGTACTAAAAAAAAGGTGGGAGGTAGATAAAACCCAAAATTAGCCTCTTCAATACAAACCCAAAAAAGAAGATGGAAATGAAAAATAATGTCTTAATGGGTGAGAAAAAAATGAATAAAGAGATAATGAAATGATATAGAAGAAATATAATAAATTTTAGACTCCCACCATGATCACACTTGTCAAGATGAAGGATGTGGAAGCTTTTGTAAAAGGACCGTGTAATAGAACTAGGGGCCACTTAATAAAATATAAAACCAAAAAGCCTAATGAAAGTACTAAGATTATTAAAATTGTGGAGTAATATGACTTCAAGGAGACATATTATTAATAAATGGTTTTTTCCTATCTTTTAGGTTGTTTTCCTCTATTTATTTTTTTGGTAAAATATTATCATAGTTTTACTAGTTTAGTTGTGAAAACCTAGTTAAAGTTTATCAGTTTTTGGTTTGGTCTTGGGGTTTTTTTTCTCGTGTTTAAACTCTTATATAATGATTATATTTTGAGATTTTATCAATCAAAAAATTCTTTAAACCTAATTTTTTACTTAATAAAATAATTTTTTTTTAAGGACATCGAAATATACTTATAATATTCTCATATAAAATTTGGATACATCCTTAGCATTGTAGCTTGGTGTCATAGTAGCTTCCACCCATTTATTGAAGTAGTCTATTGTATTAATGATGTACCTTACATGATTATGCTTATTAGGTGGATTTATTGGTCCTAAAAATTTTACTCCCCATTATTTAAATGTTTTCTTGGATAGCATAAGATTGAATAACATTTCATCTCTCTGATTAGGCATCCCCATCCTTTGGTAGATGTCGTAGTGTTTTACTAATCGATGCACATATTAAAATAGTGTAGGCCAACATAATCCACTTTTTAATATATTAATTTTAATGGATTATCTTGTGAAATATCCACCTATGATTCTATGATGTGCCTCTTATAGATTTTTTGGTTACTCATGTTCCAAATCCACTTTGTAAAGTACTTATTTCCCCATTTTGTACAAAAAACCATTAATGATATTGAATGGAATAGATCTTAGGATCAATGGTGCATAGGTAAAATTAATTTTTATAATAAATTATTTGTCTTCCATGTTCTTAAGAATCATATAGATGTGAAATAAATGAGCATTTACCGATTCATATTGAAGTTCTCTAGGTTCTTCTCCATTGTGTATTCAGATAAAGTGGTCTAGTCCCACATTTTCAATCCCAAGATTCATAGTGATTCTAAAATTAAACACTTGAAACAACATCAACTAAAAATATATCATCCCTCTTAATGTGGTATTATTAACTAGGTATCGTAGATCTTGATGATCAGTAAATAACTTAAATGGCATTGTTAGAAGGTAATATTTGACCTTCATAGTGTGAATACCTTTTCTATATATTTTAATTTTATAGTTTTATAATTTTTATCTATATATGAGAGTTTTTAACTTCTTAATTGAATGGGATGGTCCAATCCTCCATCTCCTAGTTGTGAGAAAATAGATCCTATTGCTATTTTTGAGACATATACACGAACATGGAATGGTCTTCTCCAGTAGGAAATAACAAAATAGGAGTTGTTACTAGCCTCTAATTCAGCTCCACAAATGTAGTTTGGCACTCATAATTCCATTTAAATATGGTATATTTATGCAACAAATTTTCCATAAGGGCATATATAGTTGCATAATCTTTTATGAATTTCTCATAGTATCATGTATGCAAAAAGAAATATCACACATTTATAGAGCTTGTATGAGGTTTTGTTCCCGCATTTACTATGGTTTTAGCTTTATCCACCAAAACCCCATCACTACATACTATATTCCCCAATAGTACACCAAAAGGTGTGAAAAATAAGCAATTATTCAAGTTTAGCACAATACATAGATATCACCAACATTTCAACATCATACATAACTTTGACATATGTTCCTTTAATAATTAAAAAATATCTTAATCATATAAGTAAACTTTCAAGAAACCATAGATGAATTATTTAAATATAGTGACCACAACCCTAAATAATATAAAAAAAGCATTCTTTAAATCAAATGGTGTTAATTTGTTTGTAAAATATCCTCATTCTATTACAAATGTGATTTTATCTTGATATTTTACTATAATTGGTGTCTGATTCTAGATAATAAACTCATATGTAAAAGAGTAAACTTTTTTTCCTATGATTGACTATAGAACTTCATCTATGAACTACATTGGCAATGGATCATTATCATAGGAATAATTTATTGTATGGTAATCCCCACACACATTGATTGATATTGAAATCATAGGTTACACCACCACTAGGCTAACCTAGATTGATTTTTCCATAGATATATAATTATTTCTTCTTGCATCTAATTTATTTCATCCTTTACCTTCAACTTCATGTTGGGATTTAATTTGTATGGGAACTTTTGTATATGCTATGTTCACTCCTTTAGATTTGTGTGCATCTCACCTAGGGAAGGATATACCCATTTTACTTATATGAACATTTTTTTAAATGCATCATAGTAATTGTAATCCTTTTGAAACCTCATTTTACATCTGTTAATTGTCAAAAGTCACAAGTTTTGGTGCAGATTCTGTCCTAATATTCCATACTAAATAATTTAACATATCCTAATATATTTTATTATAACCACTTGGAATGGTGTATTTCATTGTTTTTATTATTTCTCTATCATAAATATTAATATTTCAAAACTATTGATCTTCATTTTGGTCTATAACTTTGGCTCTAGGCCCCTCCACTTCTTGCTCTAGCTCAAAGAATACATTTAAAATCAATCCATCATCGTCATTAGACTCAGCATGTTCCTCCTCATATATGATTTGATTTTAAGGTTTTATCATAAGTTATATTATTTATTTATTTTTATAGATTTTTAAAATTATGTTCAAGTCCTTATCCACTTCCTCCTATGAGGTGGAGTTTATTATTCTACTAATATCCTATACATGTACACAATATTTTATCAGACCATATATCTACACACCTATGGGTGTGCATCTCTAAACACTACTTGCTAGTGTTCCCATATGGTAGCTAGTGGTTAGAATTAGGATCACAATAATTTTCAAGCCTCATCCCATAAAAGTGTGCAACACCAGGTCACAACAATTCCATTCAATGAATAGTTTATTGCACTCAACCTCTTATCTATATTAGGCACATGATGTTATCATCTGAAGATGAATTCATCCAAGTTTTTAGTTTAAAAATAGTAAGGAAGTTGGCATTATATAACAAGAACATGTGAATTAAATGCACCTCATGATCTCCTCTTACCTAGTTTAACATGTGGGTTTCTGAATCACCACTAATTGAAGATAATTACCTGAGGTAAAATACCTCATTTCATTATCTCAATATATTCCATATCTATCACACCTAATTTTTATAATGAATCAAATTTAGGCCTAGTTGGTGATCAAACAAATGGTGATTTATAATCTTTTATTTAGAACTATGAAACTTGTGTCTTTGTTATCACATGTCTAGAAAATAGGTATTCATTATATTATGGTGATTGGTATGATTCATTATAAACCCACCTTTAGAATCAAGAGTGTAATCCATAACTATAAATAGTAAGGGGTCCAAGTCTCCAATAAATAAACAATAACCTAGAAAGAGCTCATAAAATGGAACACTTAAGAAGGATTGACACCAGAAACTATCCCCTAGTATAATGGGGCCTAGATCCCCAAAAGGACACCCCAAATGGACTAACCACTTCAATAATCCTCAAAGAGACATAAGGAAAAAAAAGACTAAAAATTAATGGGTAAATCATGCTAAACAAAATTGATCTAAAACCCTAAAAAATGGCCAAATCCATAAATTAAAATTCAAAAAAGTCAAATCTCAAGAAATTTGCCTAACGGATAGTCAAAATCTAGACCAAAAACTTAGATACCAATACTACAAGCAATAATAAATTATCAACATTTAAAATTCAAAATAGATAATTGCCTAAAAAAGGCCCAATAGAACCACTAGAGAGATTGTTAATTTACAAATATTTTTAAATCAGAGGTGTAGACACTATAAAAATGCACATGATAGTTCTAGATGTTGAAATACCCTAGATTAGACCATTACCCAACCTTCAACTATGAGATTTTGAGTTAAGTTAGTAACTAGCTAAACCAACTCACTAACCTACCTTTTTACCCCACTTAACCTTATACCCTCAACTACCAATGGTCACCTTGAGCACTAATGGTCACCTTGATTGCTGACAGTCAGGTCCCTACCACCTAAGCACTCAAACTCAGTCTATGTGCAAACCCAAACATATCACAATTTAATTCATGCAACAAGCTAACACATCAAGAATTAAATTTGTGTAATGATTTTCACCCCTTATAAAATCTACACCTCCATATATTTTTCCTATAAAAAGAGAGGATTATGAGGTGAAAAAAGGATAGAGAAATATAGAGATCTAGGAATTTAGAAATTAAGCAATCAAACTATTAATAAACAGTCATCAAGAGCTTATAGCATCAAGAACTTCTTTATAGGTCTTCCTTCTAGCAAGTTATTATCTAAAATAGAGACCCAAACCTTTTCAAAAATTATTCTTCAAGAAAATTACCATTACTCTACCCAAATCACTCTCAAATCAGCTACCAACTATCAAACAACCAGTTAAGTATATTTCTTGTTTTTAGGTTATGATTATTTAGTTTATGGCCCAAACCCTTCTACATCATATCTTCTGACCTCTCATCCCTAACCAAACTTCCATCCACTTACTAACCCCTTATTCAACCTAAACTAGGCACTTTACCAAAACACCCTAAAAACCCATAGCAACCATTGATGTTCACCCTGACTGTTGATGGTCTACTTAACCGCCAATAGTTACCTAACCACTCATGATCACCTTAACCTCCAATGGTTACCTTGACCACTGATATTCACTATGATAGGAAATAACAACAATCTATTTCCACCTACCATAGAGTTCCCACCTATTTTCTTAACCTAATCTGACCTATTTAGCATTAGTATTAACTTGTTTATTGCTATAATTGGTCTATTTCCTTTATCAAGAATCATTTATTCTTGCATTCCATTTCAATATTTTTTGTCATTTTATGAAATTAAATCATCTTTATTTCTTTCAACTTGACTATTCTAAGAGATTAGATTGATAGCCTCTTAGTAAGCTCACGCTTCTTGGATCTAGCTCATGTAAGGAAATCCACTTTGTTATCCCTCTAACAATCCTTTTATTTTAGTATTTTCTTATTTACAATTCATTCTTCCCAAGATAAAGAGGATTTTTTCACAATCATCTAGACCACACATGCATAAACAAATAGGTTCTTCTATCATACCCGTATCTAGTTTCTTACTTCTTTTCAATAAAATAAACTAAAATTGAGAGAAACATTATGGCGCGCCTGATGGAAACAAGTAGAATCTAGGTGCCCTTTTCTTATTTTATGCTCATATAAATAAATAAAACTTTATTTTAGGTATAAAATAAACCTCACATACATTGATTGCTTGCATGTTTAACTCACATAATTAAAATTAAAGGCTAAGTAAATCAATCATAGTTTCACCTTTGTTCCCACACACCAAAACCAAATCACTTACATCAACTAAACATTATAATAATTTACATAAGTCCAAACTAGGGTTTCATCTCCTATTGATTCACTTTTACCCTTTGGATATCTTACCTAGAGGTCATTACCAAGAAGAAAAACCAAAACTTAGCTCTTTGGTTGAGTCTAAACTCTAAATATTGATATATATTGGCTAAGTAATTGACACCCTTATCAATATGGTGTATGAAGGGAGGGGGTAGGCCTCAATACCAAGCCATATATTGATTTTCAACATAGATCCTTTTGAGATCCTTAAACACCTAAAACCAACCATAGACTTCTTTTCTAGTACCTATTCTATAAACCAAGTTTTTCTTCACACTTTCCAACTAAGGTAGAAGCCAAAAGCAAGATAAAAGGTACCCTAAGATTTTAAATGCACTCTAGTGTATGTTTTTTATTTCCTTGATATCTTTCTATTTTGTTTGCTTTGTGTTTGAGTTGTGAGATTTCCTTTATTCCTTTCTAATCTTCACATGGTTTTTACTAGAAAATAGTTGAATAACCAAACCAATCCAAAGCCACCTCCCTCTTCTTCTTCCTCCATGGAGTATACCTCAAATGTTGAGGGTTATACCCATCCTTCTACCAACCCTACCATGCTTCAAATAGTTGTACAAAGTGATGTGGATTTTACTACCTTCCTTGATAGCAACCCTATGGCCCTCCAACATTACCTCAACACCTTATCTTACCACACCCCTACTTTGGTTCCACCTATAAATCCACCTTATGGGATGCCTCCTCATCTTATGGGAGACACCTTTATTTTTGCTACCTCCACCCAACCTATGATCACTAAAACATCTTCCTCACCAATGACCCATCCATTACCTCCATCTAAACTCAATCAAATAACCCAACCAATAACCAAACACACCCTACACCATCTAAAAACCCCTCTAACATAAGAGCAACTTCACGTTTTGTTACCCATACTCCACCCACCATGGGTATAACTTCTACCCATATTAGCATTATTCCACTTATCACTACCAACCCACCAATCTCCACCCCACTTCAAAATGTGGTACATTTTATACCTTTTACCCTTTCACCTATTAGACCAGAGTTACCATTCACCCCCAACCAATTAACCCATTCATACCTCCTACCCAATCCATATCAATTCCCCAAATTACCAACTCTATCATACCTTCAAACCAACACACATAAACTCCTCAACAAATACCTATGACACCCTACCCATGCTATATTCCTAATCCACAAGGATACATAGCTACCTTCTACCCAACTACTTGTGCCTATTAACCCATATGTGGCACCTTCTACCCAACCTTTTGTGCCCATTAACCCTTATGTGGTATCATCCCAACCCTCATTGACCACATACCAACATGTGGCATTTTCTCAACCTTCTACCAATTATCCATATATTGTATCCACCCAAACCTAGAAAAACTTACCATATAATTATAGAACTCCCCAACCCCAGATAGATTTGGTCAAAATATTGATGGACAAAATGAACAAACTAGATTCATCTATCTTTGGGGCTTACAACCTCTTATATATTATGACCAAATATATGATGAACCTATTCACCCATCCATCTCTTTCCAACCTTACCCTCCTTAATGGGAACTACCCAAATTTTCTAAATTCCAAATTAAGGAAGAACCCCAACAACACCTAAGAACATTTTAGGATTCTTGCTACTTGATTGCCTACGATGATGTTTTTCTCCTTCTCACCTTTCCAATGTCTTTATATAGACTAGCTTTAGATTGGTATAGTGATATCACTAAGAACTCCATATTTTCCTTTTCCCAACTTGCCCAAACCTTTTTAGACCACTTCTCGATCAATATATCTAAGAATGTCTCCATCGCCAACCTCTAATCTATCAATAAATTTGATGGTGAATCAATTACCAATTTTGTAGCTTGATGGATAGGTACTATCAACTAGATCTCTTTCTCTTTTACCCAACCTAATTTGATTGAAATTTTATCTTTTGGTTGTGTGAAACACATCACCCCTACTCTACAAGTTCAAACCTTCAAAACCTTTGATGAGGATTTCACCATGGCAAGCAAACTATAAATTAGAGCCATCAACAAGGGGAGGTTAAAACTAAGAAATAAAAAATCTAGCTTCAAATCCAATGACCCTTCCCTATCTAAAACCACCAACCAACCTAACCATCCTAACACCAAATGAAATTAAAACACAAACATAGTTGTCCTTAAAACCACTCCACCTCTAGTTGTCAACCAACCCAACCAAACCAACTCCTTTAACTCCTCCAATCAATAAACCTAAAATCAAAAATAAGCTACCCCAAAATAATACACTCTTTTAGGGGAGTCATATGCCTCAGTTTTGGACAAGTTACTCAAAGCCAACATCATACATCTTCCCCTATTAAACCTCCCTAACAATTCAATGCTTCTCACTCTCTATCTAGTTGGTACAATGAGAGTGATCTATGTGCTTTCCACCGTGTCATTAGACATGATGTTAGTAGGTGTAATACCTTAAAAACCATTGTCTAAAACTTGATTGATAAGGGATAACTTGCATTAGATAATCCCAATGCACCCTTGAATCATTCACTCAACATATTTTGATAACCTTTTCCCAATCATGCCCTTTCTACCCACCATGATGACAATAACCAAAACCATCTCATGATCATGAGGTCCATACAGTCAATGTAATTATCAGTGAACCTATCATTGAGGAAACCATTGCCTCAACTACCTCTTCCACCACTCCACTTATTGAAGTTGTGGAATCAACCTCCATTCCTTTGGATACCCAAACAAAGGAAGCAACCACCTCTTTTCCTTCACTTGATGACATAATAGACTTACCCACCTATCCCTTGATATAAATACCAAAGGAGGCAATAGTTTCCATCACACCTTCCTCTTCCATCATAGAATCACCCACTCTATCTTTAGAAACCATGCCACTAGGAAATACCACCTTATCTACTCTTTCTATGGAGGAAACATCCTCTCAAATCTTGAAACCTTTCATCAAGGACAAGGGTGAAGAAACCATTACCTTACCTCAACCTATGAGCCTAATATTTGAATCCAATACCCAAGGAACCAAACCAATTTACAAACCCTTCTCTAGACTAGTCTAAATTTTAAAATTCTCTTCTCAATCTGATACAGACTGATCTACCTTTTAGAAATATCTTGGTCTCCTCTATCAAAACAAGCAAGAACCTTCAACCTCACCTTCATCCACCCCATCTTAAATCACAACTACCATTAAACCTATCATTACCTCAACCCCCTCATTAAAAACATGTGTCTCCAACACCATGGAAGAATCATCCAAACCACCTCTATCCAAATTAATCAAATCACCTTACACCTCTCTAATCAAACCTATAAATAACCTAGGCACGCTTCCTACTTATAGCCTTATCCAACCATCTTTGAATTTGGAGTTAACCCCATCTAGTCCACTAAATAAAACCTTAACCAAACCAAGCAAGAAGGTGAAACCACACAAACTCCCACCTAAAACCAAAATCATATTGCCCACTTCCCTCTTAACTTCAATCTTGGGACCCCATCCTTATTCCTACCTAAGAGTTAATCTTTCTATCAAGAAGGTGAATCCTCCTAAAACTACCCAAAATAAACATCCTCCTTTTATTTTACCTTTACCTACTGCCTCTAAAACATAAAACTCCCTGTCATTTTTAAACAAACTATCTACCTCTACATACCCACCTATCTCTAAACCTTCATCATCTCAATCACCCACCTCCAAATCTTTCACCTTTAAACCTTCCACCTCAAAATCAACCAACACCAAGCAACCCCAATCAAACCAACCTACCAAAACCATTCTACCACCCCCAAATTTCATTATAAAACCTACTTCTAAAAAGGCTCCCACCCTAAAAACCAAAATCCCATCACCCTTAACACCTTTGCTCGAATCTTATTCAACCATTTTAAAAAGGTTGTTACAAAATTATTATTTAAACCTACCACCTATCAAACCCTTTGACTATTTGAGTCCTTAACCATCTTGGTTCAATGACATTTTAATCTGATCATACCATAGGACACCTGGACACAACACAAAGAACTATAAATCTCTCTAAGTACTTGTCCATAACTTATGGGATGAGGATGATCTATTATCAGATGAACCTCTCTTATACCCATTATCAACCTAGCCACCAAATGAACCAATCCAACAATTACCCACTCCCACACTCTCATCCAAGAGTGAAGAGGAACCAAAGTAACCTTCTAGCCCCATACCTCCCCTCATCTACACTATCAATATGGTCACCCAATCTTGGCCCCAATAAAAAGATAAGGGAAATGCCAATGTGTCCATTCCATGGACATATCCTTACACCCCTCAACCTTATAACCATACTCAAGCACCTTCACCTTCACCTACACCTTCACCAAACCCCAAAATATCCATTTTAGGTGCCTCTCCTTTTAACCCTTTTGAATCTATATAGTAAGAAGTTCTGAAACAACTTCACTAAACACCAGTGAAGATGATCCTACATGAACTGATCAACACCTTTTCCTATCATTTCCAAGCATTTATAGAGGCCCTAAAATCTATAAAGATCTAACCTAAAGACACTCAAACTCTTACAGTCTTTGTCAAAGCTCTTTGACTTTATACCTTTGTCACATTCAAGGATTCAAAAATACCTTTTATTCATCTTGAAGATCTTGATCCTCCCCTCTTCATCACTATATACATCAATAAAACCCACATCAAAAAGTTGATGATTGATGGGGGAGATAGTATTAATATTATCTCCTCTCATGCTTATGACCAACTTCATCTACTAAAAGATATCATGTTGGAAACCAAAGTGGACCTCTATACCTTTAATGATACTATGGCCACAACCTTGGGAATAGTCATCTTCCACATCTGTTTGGGACCTTACACACTTCCAAAGCTCTTATATAGTGTAGAATTCAAGTTACAATACAATGTCTTACTTGGATACCCTTGGATCTATTTCATGAGTTGTGTCCCATCCACCTTGTATTGATGTGTCAAGTTCAAACATGAGGGTCAAGTCATCACTATACAATCTAACCCTAGTCCTTTCACATCTTACAACATTACATATCAACCTAATGATGTTCTTCTTCCTTGGTCATCCACCTCACCAGTAACCAAAAATAAATCCACCCCTACCATAAATGAAGATTCAACTAGATCATCCATCCCTTCTTCTTAGATCCCCACAGAGGACCCTTTGGAACCTACATTCCAACATCTCTCACTAAGAGAGTATCATCTTTTATCCTTAGATGCCTTACCTACTCCTCAAGAGTATGGGAATCTTGATTATAATCTTGGTTATGATCCTAATATCAAAACCATCATTCCTTTTGGGCTTCCTAACCACCAAACCAATTTCATCTATAGGGAACTCAATCATATGATTTTTTCTTCCTTCACCACTTCTTTTACCTGACCATTTACTTGTGATTTATCCTATTTGGATAAATTGGAATTTGATAAATTATACCTTCATTGGTGTTCTTCGCAGTGATTTGGCCTTAGTCTTTATAAACATAGACCCCACAAGTTACTTTTTATCAAAACCTCGAAACCTCATGAATTATTTGGCCTTGGGTTCGTCCCACGATAAGAACCCACTAATTTACCCAAACCCATCACCACCATTGATGAGGATGTCCCATATTTAGAAACCCCAACTCTTTCAAAGTTTAGTGATTTTGAAACCATCCCATCTAACTTTTTTTACTCAATACCATTATTTTGGGCCCCCTGACCTATTAAAAGGGTGGTCAAACTAAAACCTTTCCTTTGATTCATCTTGGAATGGTAGAAAATGATTATCCTACCATCCACACTATCTAATATCAAGACAATGATTCCATTCTCACCTATCTTGATGCAGGAGATTATTCTATCCATAAATCCCTTCTTTCTTAAAACCAAACCATGTTGAATGAATCCACTATCAATGTCAACTTGGGTACTCGAGATAACCCTCAAATTATAAAGATTGGTCAATCCTTAAATTCCTTAGAGCAACAAGATTACCCTTCCTTCCTTCATGACTGAAGCATATAATTTACTTGGTCCTATCAAGATATGCCTAAAATTAACCCTTTCATATATATCCACAACATCATCATCCATCCTTATGCTAAGCCTACCAAGTAATAGCTTTACATAATGCACCTTTGTATCACCTTTCTAGTCAAAAAAGAGCTTCAATGTTTTTTATCTATCAACTTCATCCAACATATTGACTATCCCTAATGGGTTTCCAATATTTTTCCCATCACTAAACCCATAGGGTGACATCACCTTTATGTTGACTATCATGACATCAACCTTGATTGTCTAAAGGATGACTTCCTTTTACCTAACATCGACCAACTTATTGATCTTATAGCCATCCATGATATGTTCTCTCTCATGGATGGTTTCTTGAGATATAATCAAATCTTGATTTCCCTTGAGGATCAGCATAGGACTTCCTTCATCACCTTATGGGGGACATTTTACTATAGGGTCATGTCATTTGGTCTGAAGAACACTAGAGAAATTTACCAGCATGTGATGACCTACATCTTCCATGATCTCATCCATAAAATCATAGAGGACTATGTAAATGATCTCCTTAGAAAATTTAAATATCACAAGGATCATCTAAAAGTTATCAAAATTATCTTTGAGCACCTAATCCATTTTTATGTCTAACTCAACCCCAAGAAATGTGTTTTTAGGTTCTATCTAGAAATATTATCTGATTTATTATCTCTCTTCAAGGAATAAAAGTAGACCCTACCAAAGCCAGAGTGATCTTGGACATGCCACCTCTAACCCACCTTAAGTAAATTTTCAACCTGTAGGGGAACCTCCAATCCATACATCATTGCATCTCTTAGTTATCAGATAAATGACAATCCTTTCACCATCTTCTAAAGAAGGATGCATATTTTAAGTGGACTAAAGACTATCAACAAGCCTTTGATTCACTGAAAGAGTACCTTCTTTCTGCACCCATTCTTACCCATCCTAAAGAGGATCAACCGTTCTACCTTTATATCTCATCCACTAACCATTACTTAGGGGTAATGCTCATTCATCATAATGAACAAAATAAACACCAAGTTGTCTACTATATAAGTCAAAAACTTATATAGTATGAGACTTAGTACACCCATATCAATAAATATTGCCTTGTTTTAGTCTTTATGGCTTCCAAACTTCATGATTACCTCCTCAATCACAAAACTTTTGTCATCATCAACATTGACCCACTCAAGTAAATGCACTCTAAACCATACCAAAACTAGTGTATGGTTAAGTGGATCATACTCCTAGCTAAGTTTGACCTTGAGTTCCTCTAGTAGAAGTTGATTAAAGGGAAATTAATTATTTATAAATTAGTCAAATCCCCTTTACCATACAACTAATCACTTCCTCTTGCATTTCTCGATGAGTCCATCACAACTCTTTCTCAAGAGGACATCACCTACCAAATGACCATGTTATTTATGGCTCAAAGTGCTAGTGTGGTGGGGGTGCTAGAGTTATTATCATTCCCCTTTATGGAAAACCTCTTCCTCTTTCTTCAAAACTTGATTTGAGTGTACCAATAATGTGGATGAGTATGAATCCCTAGTAATAGGTCTTTAAACTTCTCTAGCCTTGGGAGTTAAAATGATCAGTATCTTTGGTGATTCTCAGCTTATGGTCAACTAGATTAATGGATCCTACCAATGTAATAATGATGTACTATAGTAATATAAATACCTAGTAGATTTATGTTTAGCATCATTTTATCATTACCTTATCCAATTTTTTCCATGATCTACCAATAAGTTCATAAATATAATGGCTTCCCTTGATTCTTAGATCCCATATATGCCTTTTGATTCTAAGGTATTTGTCACCATTCATCATTTTATCACACCCTGTTATATCCAATCTGACCTCCCTACCATTTTTAGTGTGGAGGAATCTCCATCATACATTTGGTATGAGTAAACCTTTAACTACCTCAACCTCAGCATCATTCCTCCCAGCCTCTCTAGGAATGCCCAATGAGACTTTATTTAGAGTGCCCCTCATTGTACCATACTAGGGGGAATCCTTTACAAATGTGGTTTTGATGGCCTCCTTATCTATTGCCTATGTATCCATGAATCTTCTCATGCTATCAAGGAAATGCATGATGGGATCTTTGGAAGACACTTTAGTGGTCTAGATATCACTAAATATACCCTTCACCTTGGCTACTATTATCCCACCCTCAACCAAGATTACTATGATTATGTGAAGAAGTGTGTTAGATGTCAACAACATGACAATTTACATCATGCATTATCCCATGGCCTTTAAGCATCTAAAGACTTTTGGCCCTTCTCATAATGGGGACTATATCTCATTAGGGAAATCAATCCTCATTATTTATACTGGCACCACTCCATCATCACCATCACTAAGTATTTATGGGTGGAGGTTAATCCTCTCATCTTGACTAAAGTTGAAAATATGGTCAACTTCATCAATCATCATATCATCTATCATTTAGATGTTACCCATAAGATCATCATCAATAATGGAAAATCTTTCAAAAATAAAAAAGTCTAATTTTTTGTGATGCATTTGGCATCAATTTAAGATTTTCCTTGCCTTATCATCCATAAGAAAATAGACAAGTAGAAGCCTCTAACAAGCTCCTCAATAAGATTTTAACCAAAATAGTCAATGATTTTGGTTGGGATTGGAATTTGCACATCCCTTTTTCTTTGTGGTCCTATCACACTAGCATTTAAACCTCTATAGGTGGTACCCCTTTCTTTCTAGTCTTTGTAGTAGAGGTGGTCTTGCCTCTTGAATTCTAGATTCACTCTCTTCACATATCCTTGAAATACATCATTTTTGAGAGTGACTATCTTGAAGAGCATCTATCATGACTTGAGATACTTTATGAGCATCACCTAGATATGCTTAACCATCTTTGTGTCTATCAAAAATGAGTCAAGCAAGCCTATAACAAGAAACTAAAAGAATGATAATTCAAAATTGAAGATCTCATATTAAATTAAAATCAACATGTGACCAATATGGAGAAAAGAAAGTGAGGCAAGTTTTCTTTCAATTGACTTAGACCCTATATCATAACCCATAAGTATGGATCAGAAGCTTATAGTTTATCCTCTTATGAAGGCAAACTAGAACCTATACCTTTAAATGCTTTATACCTTCATTTGTTCTTTTTTTAAACAAATATCAAACTCACCTTTTGTCTAACTTAAGCTCAACCCTTGATTTATGAGATTTTCACCTTCCTCACACATTTATCTAATCCTTTTGAGGGAAATTGATTACAACATAGAACCATGTGATAAAGGATCATAGTCATAGCCTAATCATAAATATGGGTAATATAGCTCCTACCCATGGCATGGTTCTCATGGATACTTTTCATCCCTAATTATATGGAATGTCATGGTCATTATCTCTCAAAACTAGTCCTTTCACCAATCATTAACATTCTTGTACTCTAGGTTTTACCCTCATAAAGGTAAACCTTTGGTCCTACATATACTTATCCATGTATAAACCTAGCATCAAACTAATTGGGGATACCTAAATATCACTTGGGTCACATATCTCTAACATGCAAACTACTCCCTTGAAGGATAGCTACCCAAGATCTAAATTGCTTAAAAGGATAGAGTGTTCCCTTGAAGGACAGCTACCAAAATAAACAAACCCAAACATAGACTACTCCCTTGAAGGATGGCTATGTCAATTTTGTCAAAATAAATCATTTGAAGCTTCTTGCATTGATCAAATTCACAAACTTATCAAAACCAAATAATGAAAGACCCCATATCAAAATCAAGAACAAGTTATCCCAAAAAAGTTATAATGAGCTTTCATATATAGCATTAGTAGACTTCCCACATCAATCAGTCTACACCCTAAAATAAAACATGGACTTATCTATTATGGTTTTTAGGTCACCTATAAAAGTGGAAAACTAAACCATAAGAGGTTATACTACCATTCACACCACCTATCACCTATCTCCCCTTTTTTCCATCTACAAATCAAGGGATTCATGAGCTTACTTGACAAGATGTGATCAAGACACATTTTTACCAACCAATGCATGCTAATGTAAATAATTATAAGGGATTATGTTCCTTAATCCAATCTAACTTTGGTTTTTGTTTTATTCTTAGCAATGAAGAAGCATCATGCCTTTTCCTTATCCTCTCATAATTGGTTCATGTATTCACTTAAACATATGTCTCATGATTTTCATCTCTTTTCCCACATCTAGTTCTATCATCTAACTTACTTTATGTGCAATCATCAACAAAATAACAATCATCATAAACATCATAAATATATATAAAACCATAATCATAAACATCATAACCACATATAAAAAATTAAGATGTCAACTTTTTCAAATTTTGGCACACTCACCTTAGTTCCCACCTTTTGAGATTACCTTCTTCACCTACCCTACCAACTATGTCCACCTCAACATTTTCCATTTTTTGGCCCACAACTATAGCATATTTTACATAAACCTTGTTTTGGTCCTTTTGACTATACTGACCAACATTGCCATGTTGAACATTTGAATTTGTATACCTAATATACACCAAACCATTTGTGTTTTTCTTGGGAGCACTTATTACCTTAGATACCTATGAAAAAACCAACCTTCTCTAGGATAATTTATAGGAATAACCTGATTAGCTATGCCTAATGTTGTGGCCTGGTCCCCCCATCACTAGTCCTTATAACACCAACCTTTTATTTTTACCAACCATGGAAACTTAGTCTATGAATGATCTCAAATATTGCGCTTAGTCATATTTTTTGCACATGTTTTCACTTCAAATTCCCAACCTTTTTTTTAGCAACCTCATGACTCACCATAACTCTTATCAAACCTAAACCTGATTTGGTTTCACCTCATCAACTCTCAATTTGAGGGGGAAAACCTCCTCCCATGCTTAAGGTAACCAAACCTTTGACCTGTAATCTATTTTTGTTTTAAGACTTGATGACACAAACTACATAATGAAAAGGGGCAAAATGTAGACACTATAAAACCACACATGATGATTCTAGATGTCAACAAACACCTAGATCAGACCATTACCTAGCCTACGACCATGACCCTAAGTCAAGTTAGCTAACTAGATAAACCAACTCACTAACCTACCTTTTTAACCTACTTAACCTTTGAGCCTTAACTACTGATGATCACCTTAACTATTAATAATTAGGTCCCTACCACTTGAGCACTCAAACTTGATTTGTGTGTGAACCCAAACACATCACAATTTAATTCATGCAATGAGCTAATGTATCAAGAATTAAATTTATGTAACAAGTTTCACCCCTTATATAACCTACACCTATATCTCTTTTTCCTATAAAAAGAGAGGAGAAGGAGGTGAAAAAAGGATCAAGAAATCTAGAGATCTAGGAATTTATCAATCAAGCTATCAAGCTATCAACTAGCAGTCATTAAGAGCTTCTAGCATCAAGAACTTCTTTGAAAGTATTCCCTCTAGCAAGTCAATAACTATGATAGAGACATAAACCTATAATAAAATTATTATTTAGGTAAATTTTCATTACTCTACCCAAATCACTCTCAGATCAGCTACTAACTATCAAACAACTAGTTAAGTATATTTATGGGTTTCAAGTTTTGATTATTTAGTTTCTAACCTAGACCCTTATGCATCATATCTTCTAATCTCTCATCCCTAGCTATAATTCTAACCACTTACTAACCCCTTATATAACCCAAACTAGACACTTTTCTAAAAAACCCTAAAAACCCATAATAACCATCGATGGTCACTCTGACTATCTATGGTCTACTAAACCACTGATGGTTACCCAACCACTAATGGTCACCTTAACTTTCGATGATCACCCTACCCACTAATGGTCACTATGGTAGAAAATAACAACAATTTATTTCCACCTACTTACCCTCAACCAAATTCCACTTTCTATCTTTTTTTCTATTCATAGAGTTACTACCTATTTTATGAACCCAATCTGATCTATTTAGCATTAGTATTGACCCGGTTATTGTTATAATTAGTCTATTTCATTTATCAAGCATTTATTTATTATTGCATTCCTTTTCAGTATTTTTTATCATTTGATGCAAGTACTTCATATTTATTTCTTTCAACTTAATTTTTCTAAGAGATTGGATTGATAGCCTCCTTGTAATCTCATGCTTCTTGGATCTAGCTCACACTAGGCAATCCACCTTACCATCCATCTAACAATCCCCTTATTTTAGTATTTTCTTATTTATAGGTCATTATTCCCAAGAAAAATAAGATATATTCATGATCATATAGATCATGTGTGCACAAATAAATAGGTTCTTATACCATGCCCATATCTAGTTTCTTACTTCTTCTTTCCAAGAAAATAAATTAAAATTGAGAGAAATAGGAGGGAATAAGTTCAAAACTAGGGAGCTAAAAAACTTCAAACCTTTTTAACAAATTCAACTAAAAATTCAAAATGACATGTCACTCCAGAACCTAAATCATAAATGTAATAAAAAAATTATTAGAACCATCTTTTCCTAAACATCATGCATGAGGCACCAAAATAGACTTATGGTTAAACCATTCTATAACCAGGATCGAGGATCTTATCTAAATCTATGACAGCTACCTTAATGTTTCAAAAAAGGGTCTTCCCATTTTATTATTAATTCCTTTTAGATCAAATTTGATTATTTATGAAATCATCTTTTAGATTTATATAAACTTGTAATATGGGGTTTTGGATTGACCCCACAACTAAATAAGGGTAGTTAGTTGTTGCAAAGTAGAAATGACAAACAAAATTCAAACCAAGGGAACTACTAATAACTTCCTTCTTATCCCAAATTTAAATTAAAGAAGGGCTTGTATCCATATATCCAAATCTCATGATGTCAACCATCTAATGTTCTTACCAAACTAGTAGACTTGAGATCAAATCTCAAGATTGACATACTACATGCTTCAAACATACACAACAAAAAAATATCCAAAAACACTAGAAAATTACTAAAATATAGAACTAAAGATAATAAGGAATAGAAAAAATATATGATCCCTAAAAATAATGGCTCTAAGAACCAATCCAATAGAATTAGAAGATCATTCTCTTACTTAAGGAATACTGAGTATCAACCTCATACTCCATCCTGAAACATAGAACCCCCTTTAAAATTGTCCTTTTTCCATCTACCTTTTCTCTCCTTTTTTTTGGTAAGGTTTGAGACCATATTATTTTCTTCAAAGATTCCCCTATCACATCTTCTTTTCCATTAATGGAGTGATTTAAAGACCATATGTAAGGGGTTGGCTTACCAATTTCCTCCATTTTTCCCTCTAAAAAGGGATCCTAAGAGATTTTGATTCCTAGTTCTAATAAATATATGGGATTTATAATATCATTATCCAAAGGATATATTGATTCTTGAGGGATATTAACTATATCAATGAATGCCATAGATGACTCTAAAATAACCCTTGAAAGAAAAAAATCCACTTTACCTTTGTTCATCTACTTTACTTCTATGGATTTGTAATCTTTGGGTCATAGAGTCCCCCCAAAATCATGTCCAAAACTCTCCATTAAAACCTAGTCATGGTTATTTTTCATACACTCAAGACTAAAATAAAACCCATCTTGCATACAGACCTTATTATCATGATTTATTGCAAGGGGTCCAAGCTTCAATAAACCACCTATTAAGGCACAATCCTAGCTAATTACATACTCTTTAGCATAATAAATGGATTGTTTACATTTTCCACATTTTTAATTCAATAAAATAGTCTTCCATAATGGCTTCCTTATTGGAACAAAGACCTTGATTCTGGTAAAAAATAGACTTTTCTTGGATTTAATGGCATAATCCATGTCAATGAGCTTCATTACCACTCTGGTTATACTAAAAATCATTTATTCATGCCATAATTCTAGGTAAAGTTCAGGCAAAGAAACCCACATTGGTATTTCCTGCATAAAATCCTCATCCAAATCTAATGCTGATCTCCATCTATAGAGTGAGAGGAAGGACTTCCCCATGAACCATGGGCCTTCTAAAAGCACTCTAGATAAAATTTTACCATTTTAAAAAGATACCAAGAAATAATCCATTACCATTTCCACCACCTTAACCTATCCATAGAGCTTCCATTTTCATCTTGTCTAATCTCTAAAGGATTCAATGTTTGACCTAAAATTATTGAATCTCATAATGAGGGAAAATTAAAAATAAGATGTCACCTTCTAAAAAATTAGGTCTATGATTATTAGACAAACCCCATCCTAATTTATAGTAGGGAACAGGGCCTCAAATTTGTCATCCTGAGGAACAACTCTCTTAGCAACCACATTCATCTAGGAACACTTCTCCTAATCCTATATTTTTTAAAAAATTATTGAAAACAAGAACTACCATCATGGTGGGTATTATTGAGTCTCTATTTTTGGATTGAAAAAATGATACTTTTTAACTTTTAGTGTCTTATACTCAGCTTCTATGCCCATCTTAAACCAACTATTATCTCCATAGGTGAAATTTGAATCTAACTCTTTGGGTATGATATATGGCTTGATCTCAATTTTATTCAAGGGTATAATGATAATTTTATCCCCTTGGTGTGCCTCCATATTATGTGCATTGTATTAATGACCATATGAACATCATAAGCCCACTTCTTACCAATCAGGATAGGCTAAATCATTTCATCATTATTTATATAAATTAATTTAAAATATCCTCCCAAGCTCAAATTCACAACTTTAATTTCTACATCCTCCAATTGACCAATAGGTTCTACCCTCTCATAGTCATTAAGGCTTAGTGTTATTGGAATATAAAATAACATTGGTAATCCAATATATTCCCATGTAGATCGAGAAATCATATTTATTGTGATTACAAAGTAAAACATAACATCCAATACTTTATATCCTGATAATTTAATATCCATACAAGATTTACAATCCCAAGAGTTATTATTATTCACTTGTCATTGAATTTTTTACCCCTTTATGCACACTCCAATAAGTTATGCATGATAATTGTGATATTACATGATATGTATTCACTTTGTAAATTAATTATAAGTTTGAGAAGATTGGTCAATGTAGTAACTACTCCCTTTTGTATCATTATGAACACAATTTTCCCATACATATGTGCATAATGGCTATAGTATCACCCTTTGATGTAGCCTTATGTTGAATATTCTATAGAACCTAAGCTACTTGGTACATAAAAACCCTTTCGATCATAGGGTTAGAATGTTATCTTGATAGACATTTTTTATTCTTTGATCCTAAAACATTTATAAAGGAGGTAATCACTTATCAACATGTTTGTGTCACATAGTATAAATGTAAGATCCTTGGGGTGAAAACTAATTAAGAATACATTTCACATAGGCTTCTCTTTTATATGATTTTCTAAACTTGGGTAGTCTTCAATTTGGTTTTGTTATAAAACTATTTAATAAACACAATACATTTTCCTCTAAGGATTAATTGGTAGATTTCATACTCACCACACAATTAGCATACAATTGGTTGACACCATGATCGTTCATCTTGTAAATAATTTCCTCCTTTGTATCCACCTAGATAGCCTCCTCTATATTCACATTGTATTTATTGAAATCCCAATCCTAATTATTGTGGACCCTCATATCCTCTTCTCCTCTAAGGAGAACCAAAATCTTATTGTTATTGTCTATCATATCACCTGTACATTCCTTTAGGAGAATATGGAGCCCATCCTATTTTTTTATTGAGATGACATAGAAGTCCAAGTCTACTAATACTATGGAGATGGAGGAGTCCGTACCACCTAGTACTAAGGACCCTATAGTGTCCAACCTATGAGATCCTATGGTTAATAATAAGGTAAGGTTGGAACCCATTCAAGGACATTCTATGTCACATAATTCATGTCTACATTTGGGATTGGGATTCCTAGCTTTGTAAAGGGAATCTATTGTGTTGTAATTATGAAGGTATCCTTAAATTTATTAGAGTGATTGATAATTATTATCATAATATTTGTGAATATTTTATAATTAATAGTGTAGAGTTTAAAGTTATTGAATGTATTATTTTAATAAATGACATTTTATAGTCACATGCCCTATTACATGATATATTTCATCAAATTTCATCTTAACATTTCAATAGTGATTTATATGGTGTCCCTCTTTCCCACACTCCATGCACTGGAGGCCTATCTTGAGCCTTTTATTTTCATATAGCTCATCCATCTTACATAACACAACATCTATCTTTTCATTAGTTTTCACAATAAGCTTTAAAATATCTCCAAAATATTTTATCCATTCTATATGAATTACATCTTCTCAAGCAATGCCCTTATTATCAAACTATGTGTAAATAATTCCAAACCTAATCTAAGGTCATAGGCCTTATACAAACCATGTGGCATTGTTTTTATCCTAAAATAGAAAGTCTAATGTATTCATCACATCATAAATCAATGACCATAATCCCACATTTATTTTCCTATTTTTTTTATCAAATATCTTTAAGTTATTGGATTATTTGACACACATATTTATATGCTTTGAATTTTCCTATCAACTAGTCTTTGACATCATAAAAACTTATTTTGGTAGCATATATGTTTTAGTTGAACTCCATATCTCTTCTTATTAGGGATTTTTTGAGTTCTTACTTCTTCACATCATCCATAGTTAAATATTTAATCTACCACTTCATTTTAAATTTTATTAGACCCATCATCATGACAAAATATCCTACTTTGAGATTCATACCTCCTATTTTCACACATGAAATTGGTGGTGGTGGTGGACTAGACTTTGATAATGTCTTAAGATTTGGTGAAACTTGAAATCCTACCTCAATAAATTTCTTCCTATCTAGTACTTTCTTGGTATCTAAACTATACTTCCCAAATTTATGTTTAAAAGAGTCAAACTATGTAATATCTCTACTAACATCTACACTTTTTCTTATTTCTTATAATAAATTAGGCATAGAAGATGTGTACCCTTAAAATGAATTATTCATGTCTATTAATTATATTACACTTGAACTTGAACATGCTTTAATCCTGTGACATAGCATAACTTATTCAAAATAATATTCTTATTTAAATAATATCCTCCCTTATAGGTAGGATCTAAAACTACCTTCTATCTAATTTGCTCACTCCTTGTCTAACCTTTTAATTTCTCCCTCTTTAGCATCTCTATTTATCTCTTTACCTTATTTTCTTTTAGGCTCACTCATTTCCTTATACTCATATTTTACAAATCATCTTGATCTCTCATGAGATCACATTCCTTATCCATCTTCTATACTACCTACTTTACTTATAGTTGTAGTTATATTAGAATTATTCTTTTCATTATATCTTATCTATTATTACAAGTCTCACTCTAACCCAAAATTCACTTTTCACTCTAATTCTCTTCATCTTCCATCTTCTTGATATAGTTTTAAGTTTACCTTCTTAGTTACTCATAATTTAATTCATTATTTCACACAACCCCCTTCACCCAGTGTGACTACTCCCTATTGATAAGAGTAGGCACCATGGTCTTTTCTACAACCAACATTTTTTCAAGAGTAGGAAGTTGATGTAGAAATTTGAATCTAATTCCTCTCACAAATAGATCATGTGTATCCTAAAATTTAATGTAACCCTATAAAAAAATTTGGTGATGTGTTTATCTATGGTAGTTTTTACCTAATGAACTATTGCACTAGTCTAATCAGTATCTAAATTCCACATGTTTTCTAGTATTTCTTCCATATAAACTAATAATTTTGTTTTTATTGGTTTAGAAAAATAGTATTAAAGTCTTTATAACCACACAACTAATAGTCCATTAAATTCACACTAAAATATTTCATGTGTTTTATCATATATATATTTATGAATAAATTCTTATGTAGATATTCCTATTATTTTTTGCTTTTTCTTCTATAAATTTTCAAATTATTTTATTAATCCATCATTCTATGTCTCTCTATCTTGGTAAACATATTATCATGTTTTAATATTCCACACTCATTTCACCATTATTAGCAAAGGTTCCTAGAAAACCCATTAGAACATGTTAATTTTTATTTTTTGTGTATATTAGGAAACATGAATAGAATGAAATCATGGTCAAAAAACAAATAGGTCTTTATTAGGTTAGGAATTATGTAACTATTTTGATAATGTTGAGAAACATGTGCAAAATTTTCATTATTATTACCAAATACTTAAAAAAATTTAAGAAAATAGAGTGTTCACTACTCACAAAATAAAGATAAAATATGTTTGGAAAAACCATTATGAGATCTATATATGTTTTTAAATCCTTTCCATTATAAGTGATCATTATTTATATACTTTTACAATACATTTTCACTTCACATTATATGCTTGTGGTTTGAGCATGAGTGATTTTTTCTCATTCCACAAAATTTTAAAATACAACCATAAGCCAAATACATACAAAATAAAATGTGTTATATTGGTTGATATCCATCACACTTTTCATTAATATAAACTCTAAAAAATTTTAGTTATATTAAACTATCAATAATAAGTTCAATTTAATGATATCAATAAAGATCTTCTAGTGCCAAATAGTGATACAATGCAAAATTTAGAAGATGGTACAGATGATAATCCTATTTAATTGTGGTAAGCAGATATAGAACCTCCTACTAAGAATCCCATTGATTGGATCCTTCATTAGCTAGAACACAATCCATTGTACATGATTTATTCATATTTTATTAATTTATCATACTTTCTATTCTTCTATATTGATATAATTTTTTACATATTTCTCTTACATTGGTCATTCTTATAGCCCCTCCCTTTTCTATGACTATAGCTTTTTTTCATTTGGCCATTTTCCTTTTTATTTTTTTATCTTGATCTAATCATCTATTACACATGTATTATGATGATGCATAATTTATATAAATATCATCCTACATCTATGACATATATCTTATGGTGATGCATCATTTATAACAATCTCATCCTAGTGCACATTCCTTGTAACATACTATTTTCTCACCCTTACACATTGACTTTGTTAGGGATTACATTTATTTTACATGATCAAATAAATTTATGCCTACATATCATGACATGAGCACATATATTTATTCCTTACCATTTAGTGAATGCATCCTTCTCTTTCCATTTACTCTCTTGGGATATGATGTTGTGATTCACACATACAATGGGGTCATATTATCTTCCTTTTTTCTAGACTAATTTCCTACTTGATTTTGTCCTTATTATGCCTTCACACATGTTACATGTTTTTATCCATTCCATTATTATATTTTAGAAACCATGTCTCTTGGACTTGTTTGACTATATGTGTGTGTGTGTGTGTGTGTGTGTGTGTGTGTGTGTGTGTGTGTGTGTGTGTGTGTGTGTGTGTGTGTGTGTGTGTGTGTGTGTGTGTGTGTGTGTGTGTGTGTGTGTGTGTGTGTGTGTGTGTGTGTGTGTGTGTGTGTGTGTGTGTGTGTCAAAAATATTTTAAAAAATACAAAAAAAACATCTATTTAAAATTTTATAAAATTAAAATATTAAAAAAGGACCTATGCATAACATGTTTTAGTATCAACTATATTAACTTATCATATCACATTTTAGTATATTACATATCCTTTTTTGTCTATACATAAATTTCATGGTATCTATGAGTGAGATGCAATACATACAAGATATAAGGATGTACATGTGTAGGATATTCCTACGCCCAAGGGCCATGATAATGTTGGGGGAATCTCATTCTATAAGTCACATTGTTACATATTATATATTTATATATCATTTATATTTACATTTTGAGATACATTGATTGATTACATCTACCTTTCTCTTTTTTATATCCTTTAAAGTGCCACATTTAATGGATATGCTACTTTTTTATGGTATGACATTGACATGGATTGATGATGTATACTAGCTTGACTTGTTATATGTTTCATTATTTCTATTCATATATTATAATAATTTGTTATGCCTTTTATGGCTCTTACCTTCTTATGTGACATTACCTAGTTAAGTGTATCATTGTATGAATCTTTATTTGTGTGACCATTGCCTTCTTGTGTGGCATTACTTGATTTTATGTATAATTTTATGAATATTTATTTTTTCCTTCCATTTTTTGTGTGAAATATATATCCATAGTGGATCATTTCTTTCACATTATGTGTGAATCTTAACTTGTTCTAAAATGATGTTCTCATTGAATGTATTATGTATTCCCATTCTCCTACATGACATTAAGAGTTATTACCTATTCATTATGCCCATGACTATGTGTACTTATGAGTGGATACATATAGGATTTTTATGTTGATATTATGTTTTCTTAATACATACCATTCACCTATATACTTTTGTGTGGTTCTAGATATATGTCATGCACCTTTTTATGTGGATTACAATTCATTACTTATATCTATGATGGTTACTACTACATGCCTCATTGTTATTTATTTTAGCATGACACTTGTATGATTTATGATATAATTTGTAAATAAGATTTGATTACATAATCACACTATGATAATATATTCTCCACATGTTATTAAATTTTGTTATATACTTACATAATTATATATATAATAGTGCATTTAACTCTCTTTTTTATGAGCAATTCACATGCTACATTCATCAACTCAAAATTGGGACATATTGGTAGTTTTTTCATAGATATTTAAGCCTCCATACATATATAATTAATATTTTGGTACTATGTACATGATTCAAAGGGTTCATATTGGTTAGATTTTTAATTTGGTTTAGATTATGGGATAAATGTCTACAAATTAAGACAAATTTGGTGACATGTACAATGCATATGTAGACATTTTAGAGGTATATAAGTGATAGGTTACTAAATTTATCATATTCATAGTAGATTGGAATCTATATTTATGGTACTTTATATCAGATTGGGATAATTGATCAGATTATGAGGCATGAATATTTTTCATGCATGCACTTTTATATTTTCAGGTTGATAATGAAGGCATTAAAGGTCAACTTTTGAATCTAAAATAAATATGGAGTGATTTATTAGATTTATATATGAGCCTATTATGGGGATCCAACTTTCATATTGAGGTTCAAAATCAATTAAATGAGTAGTACAATTGAGGTTATGTGTCGCTCAATGACCTAGCACTACTCTTTATTCATGAAGGTTGGTGAATTTATCTTCAAAATCCATGGTTTTAACAAGTGTCATCCACCTTATGTCATAATCACCCAAATATCCAAGTCTTAAAATGGAAACAAAATTCACCCCACTATAGGTGTATTCTTTCATTGCTCTTCATATTCTAAATGTTTCATTGGTTTATTATGACTTAGATTTTATATGATATATGAACATTGATCATTGAATTTTTTTTACATGTTTACATGGAGAAATGTGACACTTGGATCCTTATCCCAATACAAAATATGTTTACACACTAAGATCATAATCTATTTATCATTTTAATCTATCATTTCTATTAATAAAATAAAAGGGGGAAATTTATAGACATAAAATTTTGGTATCAGACACTTGAAAATGTTAAAATTCACCCATGTTAGTATTACATTACTTGTGATTATACAAATGTAACTTAAACACCATTATATCCTATCTACATGCCTTATATGGGCTTGTATATCTTGTTTTTACATCAGTAACCTACATGAAATCCATAGTCTATACCTAAGATACTTATTATCCTAATCAAATTATCTCTTAATCATAAAATAAATGTTTTTGTCCATTTTTATGCCTCTTGTCATACTCAAATGACTCTTAATTTCAAAATTTGTCCATGCATATTGGACTTGTCTTCATGCTTAGAAATTATCATTTTCTAAATTCAAATTATCCTTAAAGGTTGGTCCATATATTTCACATGTTTATGGCATGATGAATAACCAAAATATTCTTCTATTTATACACAATAGGTCTACGCATATTACATATCTATAACTCATCTATAAAGTATCAATCATGCATATATCTATCACTTACACATAAATAAGGATTGCCCTAAATCTACCAAATCAAAAATATGTCATGAGGAGTAAGGACAACCCAAATTGATATTTCCATTATCAAGTATCAAAATATATATTATAGGTTACATCCATAAAAAAGGTGTACTATTTCACACATGCACCTACTTTAAAAAATAACATGTGTTTTGAGCCCTCTTTGAATTATTGGTAAAGTAGGTAGTATTTAACCACTTAGTGTAGGATGGTTTGGGTTAAATCAACCCATATTTATTCCCCCTTCTTAGGCCCAAATCTAGTGTTAAAATTGGATCCATATTTTTGAAGTGAAGGAGATAAGTTTTATAGACTTTCACACATAAAGAGCATTTGATATTGCACAAGATGATGATTTGCAATCACACGTAATGATTAATTACCAAAAAATCAGGCACAAGTCATAGGTATAAATCCATCACAAATTATAATCCATATAGAGTAATTATCCACTTGATACCAAATTCATTAGGTAGGTCCAAAATAATTTTTTTCAGATCTGAGAAACTCTAAATTGGTTTTTGGTCATTTATTCCACATTCACATAATCTCAAAATAGAATAAATCAATAACAAATTAAGTACCATATTAATATTATTGATTTCCATAAATAGTAAATATTAATTGAACATATACTTGTAGCATTCATATTTGATAAATTTATACATACCATAAATAAATTAAATATTCAACATTTTATGTTTATTTATATACATTAATCTAGAATAAGGTAAAACACATCTCACTCATATATACCATGAAAATCATGTGTGAAAAAAATAGATATGTTATTCAACATGTATAAGATAAATAATTTCAATAAATCATTTTTAATATAAAAACATGTGATGCATAGGTCTTATTTTTGGTAGTTCTTGAATTTCTTTTTTTAATTTTTTTGTGTTTTTTATTTTTTCTAATTTTTTTATTAATTTTGGTATTTTTCAATTTTAAAACATGTCTCTACTAATCAATTATCCCATTAATGTAATTCTCACATATGGGTCCTAGATAAATTGATGTAATTTCTACATGCCATGGGCAAGGAGTAACATATGTATCATTATTTGCATCAAATAAGAGATTACATGTTATAAAATATCTAGCATCATCATCATAGTCAACATGATCATGCAAATTTTTCATAATTATAGTAGCCACAATAACCTATGGACTTCATTTTATTTTAGGAGAATGTGTTGTTATTTATTGTAGAACACATGCACAAGCCCACAAACCTTTATAACTATCTTAGGACATAAGACTAGGTAATAAAAGATAAAATTGAATATATAATTAATGTAACTAACACTAGATAATTTGTATTCAAGGAAGATAAATTTCCTATCTTTGATTTCCATTCATATAATGAACCTATATAAGTTGTATAATATACTATTTTAGATATGGCAGAGTAAATGTCTATAGATTGTTCTTCACATATCTTATGTATCCTTGGATATGTTAATAACATATTGAATGCCCTAGTATTAGGAAAAATTGAGTGCCAAGTAGCAATATATGTGGGCCCTACCATAAGTGTTAACACAATGACCCTAAGAGAATTTTTTTATTTTACATTGAATCCTTGCAATATAGTATTCATACCAATAAAATATCTATGTGTGTACCCAAGACTATTAATAAATATCATAGTGCATATGTTTTCACTTGACTTGTTATCCACCATAACATTGTGTATATAATGCAACTCAATGAAATAAAGTATACACAAAGGCAAATTTGTATAATCATCACCAATAATTCCATGGTAATAAAATGTGATTAAAGTTACTTTTACTTGTGTATCATTAATTATATCAATAATAACATCTATAGGATGATCCTTCTTAGTTATAAAATCATAAATTTCAAAGGAAGGTGCACATTTTAAGTCATATGTGCCTCATGATTAACCTTGGTTTCTTGTGCCACATGTTTGGGAAATGGGTCCAAAAATACATAAGATTCACATTAAGTTTTGAAACTAGATCATTCATATGTGTATTAACATCATTGATCTCAATAGTTTTATTTGTAATTAAATATTTTATCTTATGTTTCAAACCATAGCATGTACTAGTAGAATGTCTAGTGTATCTATGTCAATCAAAAAATGCATTGATATTGAACCCATTGTATTATACATTTATCATATCAACATACATTGGTATATGGAGAGATATTATATTACTCTTAAGTATATTTTTTAGCACATTATTAGGAAGTTATGATAATTTTTTAAATTTTATCCTTTGAGGAGATGATAAGACAACTATTAATAAGTTATGAAACCATATTTATTATTTTTTTAGACTCATTATTATTATAATTGACATTATATTTGAAATTGTTTTTGCCTTAAAACTTAGAATTATAATATTTGGAGGATTACTTCCATACACTAGCTTGTTCATGGCAATTATCTTAACCTCATGATCATTAACTATATGGCACATGTCATCAAAAGATTAGAAGCATTTGAACATAATAGACTCACGCACACACATATATATATAATAAATTTTTATTAAATAATTCTATATATATATAAAGTAAATTTTTATTAAATAATTATTAAAATTCATTATTAGTAATAGATTTTTTTCATTTTCAAAATCACAATCTTTTAATGAAGCACATAGTCACTAATTGGCTCATTAGGTCCTTACTCAAGTGTTAAATTTTAAGCATGTAAGACCTTATCACTAATATTGATAGAGGATTGAGTTAATAATTAATCATCCAAAGGATTGAAAAAATGTATTGACTATAAAATAAGGTCATAAACCCATTTTAAGGTTTAGTCCTTAAGGATTCTAGGAAAAATCATGGTTAATAACTTATCATTAAAAGACTATTTTAAGCATGTTGTATGGAATGATCTAATATGTTGTTTTTTATCACCTTTACCTTAATATGGTGTAATCTTAGGTGTAATGATCCTTTATCCAAAGTATAAGTGTAAATATCTAGGGTCAAAGTGTTATGTAATCATGATTGAGAATTTTTTGAATGCCTCACTCTATAAGAACCTTGTTCTAGCTAGGAAACCTTAGTTTGAATATTGAAAATATTTTGTATAATGTTTTGATTAGTAGGCATAGGATATTGATTATAAATAGATAGTCACATGAGTAAAAAACCTAGGAGGCACAAAATTATGTTGTGTATGAAAGGTCATATAAATATGAGGAATAACTTATGTTTCCCGCATATGATGTGTCGGCATCATTTGTATACTCATTTTGTAGAAACATGAATAGTATAAATAAGAGTAATGGTCTAAACACCTATTATATAATTTATTAATCTAAGATATAGATTATTATCATTTAAAATTTTAGAATTTAATTCCTCAAATTTAAGTTTCTTATAAATCTTTTTATTTTCATTTCTAGTTACATGTAATAGTGCATCAATCATATTTGGACTCAAATTAATATATTTAATAAGTTCACGTTGATTTAAATAATGAAAATTAGTATAATCATTTATTTTATGAGCATCCATGTTAATTATATAATCCATTATGATTATATGAAAATAATTCAAAATCAAAATCCTAATGTAGGATAAATTTGAAACCCTAAGAGAGTGTGAAACCCTAAGGTATAAATACCTATGTGTTGTTGCATTCAATCCAATGATAAATTTCACCAAGATGTTTTACTTATTTATTATTAATGTGATGTAAATAAGATAATATTATGAATATTAATAATTTTTAAAATAAGAAAATAATAATATAAATATGAATGTAAAGGGGTATATTGATATTACACTTACTATATTTAAAATTAACAAAGTAATGGAGAAGGGATGCACTTAACTAGTTTATAATTTTTATAACTCATTTTATCCATCATAGTCCTTGAAATTTTTTGTACCTTACCTATGACTATTTAGTATAGGAAATAGGAGGTCAAACCCTTCATAGACGTTATTGGCAAAGCTCAAAACCCTACATTTATTGGCACTCTCCATATTTTTTTGGTAATATCCCAATTTAATATGCTAGTTTGTGTTACCTAAAATCACTATTAATTCACTTGTAGATAGCTCTTTTATGTGAGCTCAAAGTCATTCTTTTGTGTTGAAATTTTATTTATTTCTCATTACTTTGAAACTCTAATGACACTTTCAAAATAAGATGATCTTTGAAAATGTAATACCCCTCATTTAGTCTCACTATAACCTAGTTGAATTTTTTATGTCCATCATGTTCGATGACCCCTAATCTATGTGTAAATTTTAATTATATTCCCTCATTATGTGAATAATTAAACATTTACATTTATACTAAGAGTGTTTTAAATAAATTTAATTTAAGAAAGATTAATTTTAAATAAATTATGAGAATTTAATTTAGAATAAAAATATAAAAAATAAGTGGGTGTATAATCATTCTAATAAGTCTATGATCACTTGCACGTAGGCTTGTTACGTAGCCTATAAGACCTAGGATTCTATCCTAGGTTTGGTGTATTATGAAAGTGGGTAAAGTGTGTAATAAAATTAGTTGAATAGTAATTATCCCATGTGGGCATGTAAGGAATTAATTTCATGTATAATACATTAGGTTTACTTGTGCAAGTAAACCCACTTAATACATGTAAGAAGATTAAAAAATAATTTAAGGAGAAGTATGAGGATTTAATAAAATATTATGAATTTATAATAAATTTGTAAGGATGGTTTTAATTTTAAAATTAAATCCACCCATGTGTAATAAAAATGAATGATTTTTTAATAAAAATACTCTCTTGATTAATGATTATTGGCAGAGCTTTTGTAGATATTTTCCTATTTAATTTCCAATCTTTAACTTATTTGTGGGTTGACCAGCCATTATTAGGAGGTTATTGAGGAAACATTTTGAGGGATTATTTATGAGAGGCATTATTATTGAACCTTTAAAGATTCGGGATTCATTTGGATAAGTGGTGGAGAGAACATAGTCTTCTCTACTTAAGCCTAATTTTATCATGTAATTTTAATAAATCTATAAAATAAAGTCTATTGCTCTACTTTAATTTTGATTGGTATTTTATGTTAGAAGTTAAAGTTATCATAGTTCACATGTTAATTATACAATTTTTATTTTAGAAATGGCAAGTCAAAAATAATATAAATGAATAACTTGTTTTTTCGAATGCTCAATCTCCCTCCCTATATTGTATAGGATTTTTTCCTAATGGAATATTATTATTATCTTTTTAAAATAATTTTATAGTATCTTACACTAATTTCTTGTTTTGAAATTTAAATATAAAGTGATTTAGTATATATTAAATTAAATTAACCCACATAAAAATGGAAAATAGTTCTTGTCAAAATTGTCAAGATTATGTTCTTCATAATAGTTTTGTAGATACAAGCCTAAATTTTTACTCATGCTCAAGAATAATTTTAGTTGGGATATTGTGTTAAAATTGACATTATTTTTTTATATACTTAAATATCCTTCCTTATATAAACTAAATTTATAATCAAAATTATAGAATTTATATGTAAATACTTCAATAAAAAAAATATGATTAACCCTAAGAGAAATCCAACAAATGGACTTATGGATTGTTAATCGGGGTGTCTATGCATGTGTTTGTATTATTATATAAATAATTATATAAAAATATTTAATAATATATATACATACATGCATGCATGCATACATACATACATACATACATACATACATACATATGTATGTATGTATGTATGTATGTATGCATGCATTATATATATATATATATATTATTAAACATTTTTATATATTTATTTATATAATAATACACTATATATATATATATATATATATATATATATATATATATATATATATTAAAACAAGATATTTATTAAATAAAAACATATATTAAAAAAAAACTAAAAAGTGGGGGTTGACCAAAGGACTCATTTTGTTCCTAATATAATATTAGGTGGGTTGAGCTCGATCAGTCACTACTCTAAAAGTGTCCACAGTGTGACACCTTAGTTACATCTATTTAATGGTAGTGGGACTTCATTGTCACATTGACCCTATTGGTGACATAGGTGTGTCACAATATTTCCACATACCCCTTTTTACATTGGTTAATTAAATGACTTATTTTTATTAAAAAAACATAATTTATGTGTTTATGTGCACATTTGTATACACATGCTTTTACCCTAATCTAGATTATAAACCTTGATAAGATAGAAATGATTAGAATAATGTTTTAATTATAATTTTCACAATATAAATAAATGTGCATGTTAAATATAGTAATGAATATATAAAAAAGAGGTAAATGGGATCTTGGATTTTTTCATATACAAATCTTAAGTCTGATTATCTAAATTCTATGTTTTAAGACCATGTCACTACTCTATACATGACTTGTCTCCACTTTCTTCCTTTTGGTTAGTTCTAACTGATTTAGTAGTATTGATATTTGATACCAAATATAGTGGTTAAAACTAATATTTCATATATTAAGTGAATGTTTTATTCTATGGAGATGTGTTTTTATCTAAAATGTCTATTTATTCCTTTATCTAATTTTATAATAATTTGGGTGCACCTATATAGCCAAACCATTTTTATGCACAAATAAATTAATATCTAATAGGGGGTGTCCAAAAAAAGGGTTTAGTTAAACTAACCTTGGTCAATCCTTGTTTATATACCAAGAATTATACCACATTTTTAATCTCTAAAGAGTGATCAATCTCAAATGTATTTCTCCTATTAATGTGTATGTCTAAATTTATATGCAAGTCTAAATGCTTTTTCTCCTATCTTGCCCTTGGTATAAGCATGCATATATAAATTGGCCCTTTTAATCTTCAAATTTATATTTCTTAATTATAGAAGCACAAATTTATATTTTTTAGCTCTTGATAATATATTGTTTTTATCCTAGAATACATTATAGTATCTTTGTAGATATAGGAGTCTTTAACACTGAATTAAAGACATAGTGATGTGCCAAATCAAACAAAATAATTTGTAACATTCTAAAATAATAACTACAAAATTAAATGTTCCTTAGATAAATTAAAATAGGACCTAGGTTAGTTATGTTATTTATAAATAGTATCGACATTCGATATTAGCCATAAATTTTAGAACTGACATACATCATAATAAAATAAGGGTGTTACACTTCAAAATATAACCAATAAGACAATAAAAATATTAAGATAAATTTACCAATCACTTAGTTCATGATTTAAGATATATTAATATATTATAATTCTAATATTATTATCAGAATTATAACAGCCCTAGGACAACCTATTACCATATATCCTATAATTAAATCTAGAAGGAGGTTTGGGTAGCTAGATTTATGTTTTTTATTTTTAATAGACAAACCTCTTTAGTATTCCATAAAGATGAAGTATAAATATGGGGTTTATACACTATATATTTATTTTTATATGGATTTAGGTAATAATTTTAACTTTTTGAGCCATTCAAAAAAAAATTAAGAATAATTAAGCCCCATAAGTTAAAAATCCTCAATGGATAAAAAATACTCAACTAATCTTATTGATGAATTCTTAATCCCATTGAGTAAATTAATTTAATCCCCCCATCAAGGAAAAAGACTCTAAAGTTTAATAATTCATGAGTTTTACCCCCATCTAGAATTTCAAACTTAGATAAGAGCAAAACCCAGAAGGCTCCAATTTTAGTTCTTGAGAAAACATGTAACACCAAAAATGATCATAGCTATACACCCTCAAATAAATCATCATGACTCAAAATAGTGCATTAAATAAACTTGAAGATAATCTCAGTGATCCCAAGGAAAAATTGATGTCATTAGATGGGGATTTGACTAAATTTAGAGATATATTTTTAAAAAGAAGCCTTGCAAAATCATTCTCATCCTTGTTAGGCTCAGAAAATGTGAAGGATGTAATAGTATCCAATGGAGATAATTTATAAAATAATATATATATATATATAATTCTCCCTCTTAGACTCTATAAAATAAATAGAATACCAATAATCTAGATGACTATATGTAGTAAGGTTTATGTCCTAGAACAAGGGAAGCTGCTAAAATCAATGAGTTAGGATAATTCTCCTCCTCCAATATTACATAACAAGATAAAGTGAAATACGAGGGTGAATGGGATTAATTAACACTAAAATATGAAATAAGAATGTTGAAGTGGAGAAATAATCTAAATATACAATTAGGCTAACTAATCATAAATCTAGGAAGAAGGAAACAACCAAAGAATTAGAAAAGGGTACCCAAAGGACCCTCCAAAAACACTTCCCCAACATCAAAAAATGAATATAATATCTTGGAATGTGAGAGGGACTAATAACCCTAGTAAAAAAAGATTAGTTAGAAATTTGAGTAAGAATCATAACACATAAATATTGATTTTTTAAGAATCTGAATTGTATAAAAAAATTCTTAATCAAATCATAGAGAAAATATGGAATAGGGAAAGTTATTTTAGTTATAATGATGATGGAGTTATAGGAGGATTAATAGTATTTTTAACCCATAAATAATTGATGTTATAGCTATAAATAAAAACTTATATCATATATTTTTTATATTAATAGATAACATGATTAAGATAGAATGGATTTTATCTAGCATATATGACCCTAATTCTATGCAAGGGAAGAAAAATATTTAGAAGTAATTGGTAGAGTTTAGAAATAATTGCAAGAAATGAAATAGGTTGGTGGATAGGGATTTTAACTCCCCTATTTCCCCAATGTAAAAAATTGGTTGGTTTAATTTACTTCACTAATAACATAATATATCTAAATTACTTCATCTCTAAAGTAGGCTTGGTATATGTGGATTTGAGGGATAATCCCTTCACTTTAGCCAATAGAATATTGGGGGAAAATATGATTCAAGTAAGGTTGGATAGATTCCTTATTTCCTCGAAATGGGACATAGTTATTTCAAATCCTTCCCCAAGATTGGTTCTAAACATAATCTAATTGTGTTTTCTAGAGAAAAAATGTCTATAATCAAGAACAAATATTTTAGATTGAAAAAAATGTGGACTTTCCATACGGATCTTCTGAACTCTATCAAAGAGTGGTGGAAAGAAATAGTTTACAAATATGAAAATTACATTATTAAAAGGAAACTCAAACATATTAAACAAAAACTCAAAATATTGAATAAAGAAGTGTTTTGGGGAAAACTTCATTTAGAATAAAAACATTGAGAAGGAACTACAGAAGCTAGAAAAATTAATTAATGTGAATGGCCTAAATGAATGACTCCAAAATAATGAAAATGATATTATTATCACCTTTCATAATATTGAAACTAAAGAAGAAGAATTTTGGATACAAATTTATATATGTATGTGGTTAAAATAAGGGAACAAAAATTTTAAAAAAAAATCTTCCATAAATTGATGTCTAAGAATAGAAATGTAAACAAAATTAGTTAATTAGTTAAGGAAGATGGGAGGGTGTGAAAGTAAGAAGATAATATGGAGGAAGATATCACTCTCTATTTCAATAATATTATATATACAATATTTTTAATGGATCACACTAAATAATAATATATGTTTGGGCTCCTTCCTAAGGACTTAAGTCAGATAAAAACTTTATCCCTTATCAAAGCTCCCTCTTTGGAAGAAGTAAAATTTACTACTTTTTAAATTGAAGGGGACAAATCCCTAGTCCTAGATAGCCTCCCCCATTTTTTATTTTAATTTTTATTGGATATGATCCATTCTAAGGTAGTGTAAGATGTGTCTAAGTTTTTTTTTCTACGTGATCTATTCTTAAGGATCTAATTAATGCATTCTTGGTCCTTATTCCCAAGAAAGTGGGGGCGAAACAATTGAATTACTTTAGACCTATTATCCTTTGTAATAAATTATATAAAATCTACACCAAAACCCTTTTCCTCTAGGTTTAACCCTAACTAGAGAAGATCATAGCTGAGTAATATGGTGCCTTTTTCTTTGGAAGATAAATTACTAATGTGATAATTAGTACTCATGAAGCTATACATTGAGTTTCTAACTCTTCTAGATAAGGCATTTTTCTAAAATTGGACATGAATAAAGCCTATGATAGGGTGTTTTGGAGGTTATTATATAGGGTTCTTGATAGACTCAGCTTCAACATAGCAACCAAAGGCCTAATTTTAACATGTATAACTTTCCACGTGTTCTCTATTATTATAAGTGGATTTTTGAAATGTTTTTTATTTCATGGTAAAGGGATGACACAAGGAGACCATTTATCCCCTTACTTTTTCATCATTTTTACTGAGACCCTTGGTATAATTTTAGATAATTATAATAAATAAGGCATCATTAAAGGCATTAAAATTACTCCTATAATAACTCCTACTACCCACAAAAAAAATTTTGATGACACTATTTTGATAGGAAAATCCATAGTGGGTGAAGCTAAGGATTTAAAAATCATATTATTAGATTATTAATAGGTTTATAGTCAATGTATAAATTACTTTAAAAGTTATCTTTTTTCATCAATAATTTGGAGGGCTTGCATATGAAGTTGTCCAAAATTATGGGTTATCAAATCAAAAACATGCCTTATACTTATTTAATAATGTCACTTTTTAGTTTAAGAATGAACTCTGATATATGGAATCATTTTTTGGATAGAATTAAAACTAATTTGGTGAGTTGTATAGGGTTTTTATCCCAAGTAGGGAAACTCCAACTCCTCAAAATCTATATTAAAAACATTCATGTGTATTTTATTTCACTTTTTAGCATCCTTATTAAAATTATTACAAAAGTGGAGAAATTTTATTAAATTTTTTTTTGATGAGGCTTAAAGCATATATTCAGATTACCCATACCAGCATGGGATAAAGTATGTTTTCCAAAGGTGAGTAAAGGTCTCAGGCTAAGAAGGATTAAGAGGATAAACCAAGATTTAATAACTAAACTAGATTGGAAAGCCATCAAAGAAGACATTTTATGGACAAATATCATTAAATCTAAATTTATTTAAGAAAAGAAAGAGGATAGTTTTCTACTCAAAGAGGGACCTAACAACATTTTAAGCTTATAGAAAGATCTAGATGGAATTAAATATCTCCTAAGGAAAGGAACTAAATGGATTTTTGGATATGAAATTAAAATGGACTTTTGGGATGACCCTTGGCTTTTCCAACTTCGTCTTACCTCCAAGGCCCATTAGGATGAAGTAAGCATCATTTTCAAGGAATAGATGGGATAAAAAGTTAATGATTTTGTGAGACCCGAACTAAAAATTTTAGAAAACACACATTAGCATTTTCTCAAAAAAAAATGTCTTGGTTTAGATAGTCGATGTTAGTATAGAATTATTTATTAAATCTAGGTATTTGATGGAGATATACCTAAAGGAAGATGGTATTTATTAGAAGGATTTATGGATTAGGAAAAACACCCCAAAAGTTAAAATTTTCTTTTGGTTATTTCTCAGAACAAAATCCTTTCCATTGTTAATTTGGTTAAGAGGGGGTTTTACATCCCATATATGTATTATGTGTAAATGTAATGAGTAAACTATTATCATTTGTTCATGTATTAAACTTTTGCATCCAAAACATTGGATTTCCTCCTTCATAAATTTAATATTTCTTGGGTTAAGCCAAATTCAATCATGGACCTCATTAATCAATGGAATCCACCCTAGAAGTTGGAAGCCTTGGTATTATTATGGCACTTAACCTCAAATCATCTTTTATGTAAATTTGGAAGGCAAGGAATGAAATAATTTTCAAAGATAAGAATATCTATCAAATATCCATAGATCAAATAATATTAGCTATTATTAAGGAGAATTGGAAGACTTTCACCTTTTAGGTAATAATCTTCTCTATATTAGATTCCATAATTATCATAAATTAGAAGATAACACTCAAAGTTAAAGATCAACCTATAAAATTTGATAGATTCCAAGTTAAGTGGACATTTAAACCAATGAGGTCTTGGCTCATGCTAAACTTTGATGGTGCTACCAAAGGAAACCCTACTATTGAAAGAGATGAGGAAGTCATTAGAGATTATGAGAGAACACTGGTGATTGTTTATTGAATGCCTATGGGGTTTCAAAATAATCATGTCATAGAGGCCAAAGCTACCCTCCAGGTTATTCAGTGGGTGACATAAATAAAAATTGATAAGATGGTAGTGGAAGGGGATTCTTTGAATATTATAAATTACTTGTATGGAAAAGTAAACCCTCATAATCCATCTAAATGTATATTCATGATCTAAAACCCATTTTACAAAAGTTAAAGGAAGTCAATATATCTCATTTTTATATTAAAGTAAATAAGGGTCATATTGTATGGCCAACGTAAGTGTTGGCATCCATGGTTATAACCATTGGAAATAGGTGGAGAAACTAATTAGCCATATTATTTAAATTATTATGCTTAATTTGTTGGAAGGCCAAAGCTCCTAGGTGAGAGACCTCACTAATTATTACATGAAATAAATGGTTATATACACCTATTTGGAACTGGTCAATAATGACTTCCTTATTCATTTTGAATATTTATTTGTAATCTTGAAGCATGTAAAGCAAGGATTAGGTAAAATAACAATTAACTCCTAGGTCACTTTGATTATTTGAATTGTAAAGGATAAGTTAAATTTGGGTTTCAAAAATAAGTAGAAGGATAAATTCACATCCATGAGAGGTGATTGTGAGAGAATTAAACCAATATCTTACACAAAAGTAAAATATGACCCATCTATTTGGCACATTATAATTTAGGGAGGTTTGGTAAATTTCATATTAAGGATTTTAGGATTCGATCTTGTAATTTTTTTTATGGCCTAGGATGAAATTCACATCCATGGGAGGTGATTGTGATATAATTAAACCAATATCATACACAAAAGTAAAATATGACCCATCTATTTGGCATATTATAATTTAGGGAAGTTTGGTAAATTTCATATTGAGGATTTTAGGATTTGATCTTGCAATTTTCACTATGGCATAAGATGAAAGGGTTGCTATAATAAATGGATTAAGAATAAAAATCATAGAGGAATCCTAATGTAAAGTAACTAGTACAGATTATAATTAAATGAAATCTTTCAAAGGCAAGAGGTGCCAGAAGGAGCTTATGAAAAGTTACTTCAAGTCAAATGAGGATATCTAAATGGTAAATAAATGTTATCTTAGAATTAATCTACATATTCCCTATCAAGTTATCATATTATAAATTATGAAGTATCTAACCCTTAAGGTTAATTATGTGATTATTTATTCGTACCATTTATTATTGATTAACCAATTCAAAAGAGGTAAAATTAAAGATAACCTTCCTCCTAAGGTGTATATACACTTATGTCATTACATTTCAATCTAACATGATTGATGGAGACATCCATTAGGGCCTTATTTTATTTAATGTCAAGAAGGGATAACCCCTTTTGGTTAAAGATATTACTCATTTCAATGATGTGGAAAGTAGGGGAAATTTGTAAGGGATATTAGAGGAATCCTTAACTACCTAGGAAGAGTATCTCACTGACAAAACCATATTAATCCATCACTCTAATGAGAATAATAATAAAAGAAATGTAAGGAGCTACTACCAAAATATTTTGTGATTAATTTAGGGTATGGTATGGTAGAGGAGAATAAATCCATAGAGCACTCTCATTAAAATTAAAAAGATAAATGGAAAGATAAAAATAATGTAAAATATGATGAGAGGACTAAGAAAAAAATGGATTTTCACATGGAAAGAACCATTAAATTATTAGAGCTAGAGGCAATGATTATTAAATTAGAACTCAAAATATCCAAGAAATTTTAAAAAATTGGGTGATTTAAGGATGAAATTAAAGAATTGAGGAAAGAGTTGGCTATCACTCAATCACAGAGTAATGGAAAACAAGATGATAGGGTCTATAAAACCCCAAAAATACTCCTCAACATGAATTTATATAAATCTTTCGAAGTGGAAAGAGCTATGATCATTGAGGAAAATGAGAGAAAGAAAGCCAAATCTAACCTTAGTACTATAAAGAAGTCCAAGGAATGTGAATAAATCCCAATAAAAATATATCTATAATCTACCATTGTGTGACCTAACAAAATCACCACTGTTAAGAAAAAATGATAGAATATAGTATTGAAGGACATAAAAAATGCATAAGGGGTCACTTGAACAATTAAAAATCAATGAGACTAAGGAAAATAACAAGATAATTATGCTGGTAGAATACTCAAATTCTGAAGAATCTACGCTCTAGTTTTTTTATGTTAGTTTTTGGTTTGTTCCTTATTTACTCTAGGTTGGGGTTTCTCATTTAATTTTAGTGGAATTTTAGTTTATTTTTTGGGGTTTCAGCATAATTTTAGTGATTTTTGGTGTATCCTAGGGTGTTTTTGCATCTTTCTTGTCTTTTGACTAGTATCTATTTTTATCTTTCACTTTACTTTTTGGTTATAGGATCCATTAAAACCCATTTATTGAACATATAAAATAAAAAATGGTTTGAGATATATACATGAATATTTACCTTAAATTATTATGAAACAAGTTTTGTACCAAATTTAGGTATCTACATTTAATCCCCCCTTTAATCTAGTATTTTAATGGAATTATAAATACTAGATTAAAGGTAAAAGAGAATGCAAACCTAAATTGGTGGTTGTGTATATATACTTGTTTTTTGTTCTAATTATGTCCAAGTTTGCATGCAAAAGATTATGTATGGGATTAGATATATATATTTTTAGATAAATAAATATAATTGTAATGAAAAATATATTTAAATAATAACTATAATTATATGTAAGATTCACTTTAGACACAAAGTAAGAATCTCCTTTCCTTTTTATTTGCATTTTTCCTTGCTCCAAAGTCTGTTCGCTCATAGGAAAAAGGAGTCTCATCCCATCCTGCATGAGGGGTTAATTCTTATAATTGAAGGGCATTGCAAGAATAAGGCCATTGTAAAGAATCCTTATTCGGGAAAAAACAAGGACTTACAGAGTAACAAGAAAGAAATAGTAAAAGGGAATGAAAAAGCTAAATTCAAACTCCCAAGCTTCAATAACCAGACTGTTGATGAGGAAACAAAGTGGGAAAGTTTTGAAAACACTGGGGAGGAGAGTCTAGAGGAAGAGGGAGGAACAGAAAGTGGGCATTCAAGTTCCAGTGAGGAAGAAGAAGTGCAAGATAAGAATGAGAAAGAAGGAGTCACTAAAGAGGAAAAGTCTAAAAATAGCAACCATTATTCTGAGGAAAACCAGCAAGTGTTTGAGGAAATCGAAAAAGATCTAGATGATCCTATTGTGGACCCTAATCAGATTAATGAAAAGGTAAATCTAGTTCAGGTCGCTAACCAAATATTGGAAATGGGAGCTCAAGTAAAGGAAGTAAGTAACCATGATGTAAGCCCTACTGAAACAAAGGAACAGAAGTGAATGGAAATGGAGGACTATATTGAAGAAGCTGGAAGCAGTCCAAAAAAGAACACAAAAGACTGGAGTGAAAAAAGGTAGAAGGATGAAAGGTACCCACCTACTAGATTGGCCAATTGCAAATCTGATGCTACTCTTCAATTCAATTTATGGATGTATAAGGAGATAATGGAAATCAATAGGAAAATGGAAATAATGGAAGGTAAACAGGAGGCAGTTTGGAACAAAATTAATAACATGGAAAAGTAGATGAGGGATATCCCCATAAAACTCAAATACTATGAGAACAACCTAAGGGAACTCATAAAGGAAAGCAGAACAAAGATGGAGGAGGTTACCTCTAGCATTTGTGTTGCGGCTATAAACATTGGAAAAAGAGCAAATGAGGAGATCAAAACCTTGGAGGGGCCTAGTAAGAGAACTAGATAGAACTGAAGAAAGAAAGCAATGCAAGATGGATCTACACAAGCGGTTATTCCCATCTAGGACACTGTTGTGAAAGTTAAGGAAGCAGTGAAGATGATATTGGAACTAGAAGAATAGTCCTTGGTTCTTTTAGTTGGTTGTAAAATCTGGTCTTGTTACCTAGTTTTTTGAACTCTTTTTACTAGGGAGTTTCCAGGTCTCTGTAAAACCTGGGGTCTATCTTTGGTTTTTCATTTTGTTAGCTTCAGGTCTATGTAATCCTAGTTTTGTTACTTCTGTGTAGTAGGTTTTAGGCTTTGCCTGTGATCATTACTATTTTATCATTCTCCTTTTGTTCAGGGTTTTGGGGTCCCTTCAAAACCTATTTTTACCTTAATCTAAAACTATAATTATATGTATGTTGTGTGGTGTCCCTCATGGAGTATGCTCATGGAGTGTGCTTTTGTTGTGCATAATTGAGATAATAAGGATAAATAGATGGCCTATTCACTATGGATAAAAATATGGGACTTGTAGTCTTGTTCACTTCCTATTTAAGGAAAGAAACAAGCTTTTAAATAGTTATTCAAAAATTACTTATAATATTAAAAATGAAAACTCTATGCTAGGTTAAGGAGTGATATGTTAATTTTCATTAAAACTTAACAACTCATTAAAATTGAATCATCCAATGCTTATGTATTATAGGTTAAAGTATATCATTGCACTCAACTTTTCACAATGTAAAAAAAATCATGATCGAAAGGGAATGAACAATGTTCATGCCCATATCATGAATGCAAGGTTGATTTAGTAATTTTGATCAATGTAGGATAAAACTCATGATCAAAAGAGAATGAGCAATGTTTATTCCCCTATCATGACCATATATATGATAAACTTAAATTGTAATGATAGTCATTTACCATTAAAATATAAATTGTGTTGTTATGTATGAGCCTAAATTAGTATCATGCCATATAAATTTGAAAGTGTGTATATATGCATGAATTGGTAACAAGCCTCAATAATATGTAAGTGTGCATGAATAAGTATCATGTCACATGAATTTTTATTAATTGATATATAATTTTATATATTTGTATGTTGAATCTAAGAAATTTTATATGTATATATAAATCCAAAATTCATATTCCTATAAACTTGTGTGCATATTCCCATTCATATGCACCTAAGTGTGTATTAATATGTGTTCAAGTGTATATAAATTAATTTCACATATATATCATATTAACTCATAATTTTTGTTGATGTGTCAATGTATGTCATGTAATTCAACCATCTGATAACTAAACCACTATGAATTATATGTAATGTGTCATTTTTGGTCATCTACATCATGTGTAATATTACAAAATGTGATCATCTCAATCAAATGTGATATGACATAATTTTAAAATATGAATAAGCCTAATGTATGTCCCACTTTCTATGTTAAGTTAGTGATTATTAGATCAATCATATCAAAATATATATGTAATTACATAAGCTCAATGATAGGTACTACATCTGGTCAAATTTGACCTGAGTAATTTACTAATTTTACTTATTATTTTCACATTTTATTCATATTTTATTTTATTTTTATTGACATTATTTTTATTGTTTTTGTATAAGGACTTACATGTTAGAAATTTTTGGTATGGTTAGTGTTGTCACCAAATCTCACACCCTAGAGGAGGTTGTTCAAGTCTAATCTAATATTTGGGTAACATTGGAATACCTCTAGGCCTATGAGTTGCCTATATTATAGGTAGACCTATAGGTTTAAGGAATAGCTCCCTTGATTAATCATTAAGTGCTTATGACCTACACCAACTAATTACTTATGTGAAAAGAGATAGAAGTAGACATGAAATTAAACTACTATAAGAGATTGATACACTATAAATATTTACTCAATATCATCATATAATTTCACTAAGAGACAAGACTCACAACACTAGCTTCAAAGTCATAGAATACTCTAACATTGGTATTTTAAATATGGAGGTGATATGCATGAGACTACTCAATGTAAGTGAACTAAAGATTAGATTATAGAAATTAAGTGTACTTATACACTTGAATATAATCAAACACACTATCTACACTCCATATGACCTGTTAGAATGAGAACTAATTGCACCAAACATGAAAGGATAAAGATAAGGCAAAGATAGATGCGTATCACTAGACTTCACCATACATCACTTCACACACTTATACAAGATGTTTGTAAACTAAAAAATAGATTCCAAATCTTATTCAAAGTAAAATTACAATATAAAACTAGCATGGCTTTGCCATCTTAGGTGTGGAACTAGAATATAAGAGCTAAAATGAATTGCGTTTATATAATGTGATAAGAGAGAGGAGAAAATGGATCTCAAGGGTCATAATTCCACTTTTCAAGGCATGAGAACTAGTTAAATTGTAGATGAATGAAGTGGAGAATAGATTTATAGAATGTGTTCTTGGATAAATGTCCATTTGAAGTAGTAACTCTCCAAAACTTTGCGTAGAGGTCTTCAACTATCTTTTGAGAAAGTTCCTTCATGATTAAGAATCCTTAGACTACTCAAGACTAGACTAGCAAGATTTGAAACCTATTCACTATCAAATAGGGGTTAGAAACATTCCACAATAATCATTAATTGTCCCTAACTCATGGCCTTATTCTACACACTTTTTCTCACCATCTATAGTGATTATCACTAGCCTTATAAGTCTATCATCACATTTGTCACCAAAAGGTCCTTCAGTTGCTCTATCAAATCCCTAGAAGAGGTGTTATGACCCCTATATAGGGTCCCCTTACCTTTCATTCCATGAATCAGACCTTAAAATGCCCCTTAATTTAAATGATCATCTCTTCACTTGGCATTCACTCTCCACTTTCACTATCTACCATAGTCTACCTAAAGTGAATGAGTTAGAATGAGTGTTTCCATGCTAATTTTCTTTGAGAAATGGCCATGGAGAGTTAGGACAAGTCCCAATTGACCCTATACAATGATCCTCACTCTTCAAATCTCATATACCCCTAAAAAACACATAAATATTTGAAAAAAAACATGGTTTATGCTATTCCATATAGTACTTGTATATACCACTTGGTGAGTTAGGAGCTTGAGATAGTCTTGATCAAGATGCAAACTCTTACCAAGCCAAATTTCTCCTTTTGAAAGCATTTCCTTGCATGTTTTCCCCATCAAGTCAAAATTAAGGGTTTGGGAGGGTTTTAGATGGTTTGGATGTTGGAATCATAACAACTGAGAGGGGGTGGTGATTAATATCATACACCTGTAACACGCCTATGATTAATATATTATGGTCTCTCAATATCCAATCAATTCATTTAGCTCTTCAACCTTTTACCCCTCTCAAAGAACTTGCTAGGCTCACTCACTCAATATGCCTCTTACTAGGCTCATTAGGTCAACTAAAATTATCAATAAATCTCAGACCTCCTATTATATTTTAATTTTTTATCCTATACTCCCCTATTATGGTCTCCATGACCTCCTTTTTCTCCTTAATGAGCTCTTTTACTCGCTTGCACTCTTATTTCTTAACTATCTCAAATAGGCCTATTATGCCTTGTACTTATACCAATCTCTTACTCTCACCCATCTTGTTTATCAAAACATCTTTACATAATTTTATTACCCTTTACATGTGTCATATAACATGTTACATAGGTCTTCCAAACTCATTTAGACCTTAGTCTCTTTTAGGCCTACTTAGAGACCTAATGCATCAGGTCTTCTTAACCACATGTTACACTTGGACCATATTAAAACATATTGATTAAAAAAATAATTGAAAACTTCAAATGTATCTCTAATAAACACCTTATATCATCCATTTATTTCCATACCAACTTTTATTCTAACTTGCACTTTGACCCACTCCATTAGGCCTACTTGCCATTAGGTCTGTAAACACCTAGAAAGTCTATCTCACATAACTGAAGCATAAAATCAAATTTTCCCCATAAAAAATCCAAAAATTAAATTATTATATTATTCATGACCTAATACTCATTATCATTTTCATTATACATCACCAAATATGGAAAAATACTTCAAACACACTCTTATAAAATGACCACTCAGAACTGTCTAAATACTCCAAAACATAATCATAAGAAATTATCTCTCCACATTTTCATAGGGAAAATATCTAAATATCATTATATTTTCATGAACCTAATAGACCTATATAACATATTTAAAATAAATATATTATTCAACTTTATCCTAAACACCTCAAACTCATCTCTATAAGATGACTACATAGAACTGCCAAGAAGCCTTACAACACAATCATGATAAGTGTTATCTTTATCTCTTTTAATAATAATTAAAAAATTATAATTCAAATTTATATTTTAAATAATAACTCTATATTATTATACAATAGATATATCAATGGTTCTAGTGTTAACCATTGGTCTTACAGACCAATTTATTAACTCTCTCTTTCATAATGCATACAAAGCCAAATAAGCTATTTTAAATTTCATATTAAAAATCCTTAAAGTGATTAAAAACCTTCCATAAATAATTTATAGGTAAAATATGTCATAAAAATAACATAATTCTCATTGGATACATCAACTTCTGTTAAAGAGTCTCAAACTCTTTACTACATACATGGAACTACCAATCTATCTTAAGAACTAGTCATGGTGAACATGACTTAGATCACCTATATGATCACTTCCATGATCATCTAATGAATTTTTATTATCCTTATACATCCTTATAATATATTTAAACATAGTGATATAGAGTTCTAATTACAAATGATTAATATATAGACCAATATTTGAACCTTACTCTTTCAGTATCTTAACTCACTCAAATAGGTCATTTCGTGAACACAATTTTAAATGAAATCCAAGGAATTTAATCCACTTCAACTAATCCCTATATTAATATGAGGTATATGTATTATAAAAAAAAACTCATGCAATTATATCCATTATTAATCCACTACAACCAATCCCTATATGCATTCTCAAACTGACTGGTTTTTCTCATTATTTTCAATATTAGCCCAATTTAGTGATAGGTCAACATAAGTGACCAAAATAGTTTACATATAGATATAAATTTCAAAAATAACACCATGTACAAAAAACACTAGTCTGAAGATTAAACCTCCATTTATTTTCATCCTTTGACCTAGTAAACCCTTCCTATTATATTAAATCTCTGAGAAATAAGGGTTTTTTTATAGGTTTCACTTACTATCCTAATAGACCACTACCACATAGAGATGACTAAGGGAGTCCTCTACCACATAAATTCATAAAACTATACTTAATAATCCATTTTTGGCTATTTCTAAAAATATTTTCCTTGTCGAGTCACTATAAGGGTTTTGACAGGGTGTTAGACCAATTTTCATTCTTAATGTTTGTTCATATAGCTCTGTCCTTTAAACCACCTCCTAATTCTTCAAAATCATATATAGGACCCTTTTCCATCTCTTCCCAATATCTCAGGACACCATGAAAATTTTACACATGCCAATGAGAATCAAAATTTCCTTTTTGGGTCCTCATCTCTTCATTTTACATACATAGAAGACCTTCAAACTTGTTTTCTTATTTTCACCTTTGGCTCAAGACCTAAAACTTGGTCAACACACTTGTACATCATGACATAAATCCTTGTATCATTATTACACATGTAATTATACACCATCAAGATCTTACACATCCATGTCATCATCACCATGTCTCTACAAGTTATTTCCATGCTTAGGAACTAGGCCATCAAATAGACCTACTAGGTGCCACACTACTTTGAAACCTTCTTGCCACTGTAGATACACTTTGAAACTCACTCTCATAACAAAAACATCATACCATGCTCAAATACTAGAACATATAACTCTGAATACCTATAATCACTCATTTGAATGAGCCACCTTATGAGCCAACACTTGACCTCAAGTATATGACATCAGAGTAAACTCTCACCTTACAAACCCTTCTTGACATTAATGAAAGTGCACCAACACATGACATAAATGACAACTTGAAATATTATAATCTTAAAAATTATTCATAAAAAATTGACATCTAAAATCTGAATAAACTCTAAAATGTAGAGATATAGGACCCCTTCAACTATCCCTATCTCCTTAGACTCCCATGTACCTTTTTCGTACAAGTGTGAGTAAGTAAAGTTGGCCTATTGAGCTTAAGAGAGTAGTTTGAGTACCCTAAAGTGGTCTGAGGCCAAAAATGACCTTTATGTGATGTCTCTCTACAATTCATTGAGTCTTACTAATCTTTTACTTCCTTATGAATTCCCTCAATTGGGTTAGAAAGATCACTTGGTCCAGGAAGTTAAGGTCGTTGTCTTGAGCACTTAGGTCTAGAGTTAAACATGATAGGTCTAGACTATGTTAAATGAGTTATTGAAAACTTTTAGTGATTTGAGTATATTTATATGCTTATTCCCACCTTTTTACATTCAACATAACCTTACATACCATCACATATTGTCTCCAAGACTCTTTGGTCTCTCCCACTACATGTTTTCTCATTTCCTCTATTAGGTATATAGGGTTTCTTGGCTCAGAGTGGCTCAGATCTAAGACAAAATAGGGGGTATCTCCCTTGTTGTATGGCATAATATAATAGTTTTTTTTTTGTCATGAGTACCATATTCACCAAATTTTAAGGTTATATCACCTCTTTATCACCTTTAACCTCTCCAATCTCTCTAAGCTAGCACTTGGGATTGACTATATAGGGTTTAAGACATTTGCTCAACTTTGGCTATGCTTAACTACCATCTTAGTGTTATGTGTAGGGTGGTATGATCATTAAAATCATTAATTAATCATGACCACTAAATTTTAAAACTCTTCAACCATTCATCTCTTTGTTATGGTCTCTTCACAAGTGGGTGTACAAGACTTCTCCATTATATAGACTATAACCTCTAGTCTTAGATTCAAAGTGATATTGACTCAACATTCCTAACATTTTGAATGGATGAAAACTTCTTATAAAATTTCTTATATCTTCTAATTTATTTATTAGGTCATTTTTGTACTCTAGGACACCTTATACCATTAACCCTTTTCCAGTACTAGCACATAGCTTTAAGTGCTCTTATTGGGCTTAAAGATCCTATAGGTAGTATTATGTCTTAAGACATGTGTGTTTCACTAATTGGTGGATATTTGAGGTTTTTTAAACCCTCATAAAATTAATTATGTCCATATCATGTTATTATAACACACAATTATTTTCCACCTCTCAAATTTGTTCTTTAAAGTGCTACATATGGTTGTAGGTGGTCATCAGTGTTTGGAGAACCCTATAGGTGTACATGTACTCAAGATAGATGTATTCCAATATTTTACCTTGATATAAAGTCATTATTTTTATACATATCTTATATTTATAATATTTTAAAATCTTCATTATCATCCATACACTAGAAGTCACTTGTAATTGCCTTAGGGTTGATGTTGGACTAAGAAGCATAGTATAGCATTGAGTGTTTCCAATCAATACTAAACTAGGTTGAAACACTAAATTATCATCATCTTCCTTAGATAAAATGACTAATTTATTTCATTTTAATGTTATTCTCTAGGATTAGACTAAATTGGAAGTGATTTGACCAACATAGACATCAAATATCTCTACCATGGCATGATACTATGTGTAAGCAAAACACAACCTCAGAGAAAATAAGTTAAAGTTTCCCATTTGTCATTTGATTCAAGTATGCATTGCATAGATTTTTTTTAGGTTCTTTATTCATTCACCATTACCACCAATACATTTTATACACTCCTAGACCATCATGTAAACCTTCGATGAGTTCAAACACCTCCAAAGTCTCTTGACACTCTGCCTCAGACCTCTATAATTGGGCTTAGCTATAGCCTTCTTTATCCATACTCAATTTGTATATTTCAATGAGGCATGTATGTTTAGTCTTTTCAATTATGGTTTTAAACATGTATTTCAAGTGATTCTAGGGTGAACACTAGGAATTTCATGGACTGTGAGATCCTTCATGATGTGAATATCCAATAAACAACACTTCAAGCTCATGCAATTAACTCTTTCAAACCATGAACATATCAATCATCCTTTCAATACTTTAACCTATCTTAATATGGATGATTTATACCATTTAAATAATTTCATATTATTAATGGCATTCTTATCATTACCTTGAAACTAATTGCTTGCTCATGAGCTTTGAAAACCTTCATTGGTCATTTTGGAGTCCATCACCTCAAAAGCTAGAATTGTGACATATGAAAGGAATATGGAGATTTTGTATATGTATGTGAAAGATTAATTGATTAAATATCACAAAATTACACCTCATACCCACATCCCACTTATTTTACATCCAACCTAAATCAAAGAACCTAATTTTATAGTGAAACCTTTTCATTTTGTAATGTGGTAGGGTTTAAAACCTATTTCCAAACACCCTATCTTATTAAAAAAATCATGAAGCATGAATCACCAATATTAAATCCATTACCATTAAATTTAATTACAAAGAGTCTACTTTAACCTCTCAGGTGTGTTTAGACTAACTCCTATCCTACTGGTCGTACCATCAAAAAACTAGGTAACCTTATAGAGTCTTCCAAGAGAGCAATGGGAAAAGTGGAATGGTTTTATACATTATTGAAGTTTTAAAAACATTTTGATAATTTAAATTAGCATTTTTATTTCCAATAGACACTTATAAATCATAAATACATATTAATAATCCATACTATATGTACAACTTACTTGAAAATGACTTTTTAAAAGCATTTCTTCTCTTTTCAATGTTATAGATGTATACTTTCAATTTAAAAAAATATATGAAACTTCCTAAAACATTTGGGATGTTGGAAAAAAATTTACATACTTTTCTTCTTTGTAAATCTTTACAAGTCATTAAATGACCCACAAAGGTGGCTTAAAATGACATAGGACTAAAATGAATATGATAAAGCTAGTGATACATTAATATGACAAATATAAGACCATGGTACACCTTATAATACCTCTATATAAATTTTTTAAATAATATGTTTTGTCCTATTTTGACCATAATTTAAAATAGTCAACATTCTTGGTAATTTCTTAGGGTGGTATGCTAGTTATGCCAAAGACCAATAGCCTACTCCTATCCATTGGGATATAGAGTCACCTTTGCACTAAATGGAAAATGATATGCCTTTGAAAAGACACCAAATGATAGAAATAAAAACACATAAAATTAGAAATAAAAACACACAAGACAAGACAAAAAAACACACACTTATTCTCTCATGACTACTTATGGAAGACACACAACAAACCCAAACAAACTAAATTAAATATAAACTAACCTAAATTAATCTCTACCTCCTAGATCAAAGGGGAAGATTGAAACCTTTCTTGCTTCATGAAATGAAAAAGTGAATGAGACATATTTATTTTTGGGCTTTGGTATTGATATCTCTCACTCCATAATGTTTACCAATCTCCTTGTAATAGTCCTCAATGCAATCAATGCAGCTAAAACTAGATCACCTATGAAGGTGAACTCCTCTTGCACTTTAACCATCTCAATATTTTCATTAGACTCCTCAGCTTAAACTTCCCATGGCACTTCAACAAAACATACCTCCTTAACTTCCTTGGTACTTTGAGAGGTATTAGGTTGCTTATCATCTACAATTTATTCAAGAACATTAAGGAGCTTTTCATAGTCCACCTAATCTTGAATTTTATCCTCTATGTAAACCTCTTTCTCTATCTTCTTATGTACTTGGCCCTCAACTTTGCAAATTTATTTAATCTCTTAAAAAAGATTCATCTACTTCTATTGATCATCCTTTATCTCCTTCTCTTTGAGAATCATAACCTCTTCAACAATATCTTCTTGGTCATTGAGAATTTGATCATCCTTAAAACTAATTATAATCTCAATACATTAATATGGATTAAGGTCATATTTTTAGATCACACCATCAAGAGGTAAGGTAGTTTCTTATTCAATGGTATTTTCAAGTTTAAGCTCTTTATCATGTTCATCAACATCAACCAACCAATCAGATATAGAGCCCTTCTCAAGCACTTATTTTTTCATACCTTGATTTTACTCTTTGTGGATAGATACAACATGACCTTCAACATTTTCTCCTTTAGTCAATAAGATTTATTTTCACTTACTTTCACCAAAGGGGGTCCTTATGGTGATTTATTTTTCATAGTCACTTGAAGCATCTTCTTAATAATCTATGGATTGAGCTTACTCCTCTTCACTTGCTTCCCATAAAAGGGTATCTCCTTCAAGAAGGGATGAGGTGTGAGGGTGATTAATAGGATCATGAGATTAATAGGGAGTATGAAGTGTGATGGGGGGATTAAGAATGGGTTCTGAAAAGAAGTTTTATTGAGTAAACTCATAAGGAGATGACAAGTTGGGTTGGTTTATAGAAAAAACACCTTATTCATAGCCTCCTTGAGGATCTTTAATAGTTGTATGTTAATTTTCAATATCTTTATTTTCCCACATTCTTAGTCTATATATTGAGCATTGGAAACATGTTTTTTCTAAATACATCTGCTCCTTGATATCAAATTGAGTTTATTCTTTAACCACTCCCCACACATCCATCCACTTTTGAATGAAACCTATTAACCACTCCATGATATGGTTAGGGAGAATATCAAACTAATTATCCCATGTTCCCATATAATATTCACTATCTAGTAGACTTGGCATGAGTGCCAATAAGGATTTGACATGAGATGTGGTTAAATTAGGAGGAGGTTAGTGGTGGGGATTTTAGCTATCTTTAATTTTTTAGATTTGAGATTGTAAGAATTCATATCTTGCCTCATAATATCTTTATGTAAAATCAATGGGGTATTATGATCTCTCATGACAATACTGATAAGAATCATCTTGAGTTTGATATACATCATGACAAGGCTGGTATGAGTCATATTAGGATTGATAAGAAGGCACTTACTGATAGGATTCTTAATATCCTTCCTCATAGGATTATTAAACAACATTATTTTCATGTGGATAAGTAAATGGATGACCATAGGGATACCATGGCTCATAGGATTGATAATAACTTTGATAGGGCTATTGAGGGGTATAACATAGTTCATAACAGGGTTGATAGGGAGGTTCATAGTATGGGTTATCATCATAGCCATCCATATCAACTTCATGACTCAAATGAAATACAAGAATTAATCAAAAAAATTAAATAATAGATACCTAAGCTAATTATAACTAGAATATTTCATTTGGATTCACAATTGGTGCTAGCTTACTTGTTTTCAAAAGATTATTAGAGGAAAGACACACCAACAATCTTTCCACTCCCTTGGACCTTGATACCATTGAGTGTGATTGAAATGTTGTCACTAAATATTTCAACCTATATGAGGTTGGTAAATCCTAATATAATATTTGGGTAACATTGGAATACATCTAGGCATATGGGTTTCCTATAGTAGAGGTAGACCTCTAGGATTAAGGACTAGCTCCCTAGATTAATCCTTAATTGTTTATCACCTACACTAAATGATTGCTTATGTGAAAAGAGATAGAATTAGAAATGAAATTAAACAAATATAAGGGTATGATACACCATAAATATTTCCATAAGATCATCATATAATTTACTAAGAGACATGACTCATAACATCAGCTTCAAAGTCCTAGAATACTCTAACATTAGTATTTCAAATATGGAGATGATATGCATGAGATTACTCAGGGTAAGTGAACCATATGTCATATTATAGATAATAAGGGTAATTATACACTTTAATATAATAAAAAACACTAGTTACATTCCATATAACCTGTTAGATAAAGAATAAATATTTCCACAAAATCACCATACAATTTATTAAGATACATGACTCATAACATCAGCTTCAAAGTCCTAGATGACTCTAACATTATTATTTAAAATATGGAGATGATATGAATGAGATTACTCAAGGTAAGTGAAACATATGTTAGATTATAGAAAATAAGGGTACTTATACACTTGAATATAATCAAACACACTAGCTACATTCCATATAATATGTTAGAGAAAGAACTACTTGTACCAAACATAAAAGGATAAAGAGAAGGCAAAGATAGATGTGTATAACTAGACTTCACCATACATCACTTCACACACTTATACAAGATGTTTGTGAACTTAAAACCAAATTAAATTTTTTATTCAAATGTAAATTACAATATCAAACCAATAGGGATTCACCATACCAGGTGTGGAATTAGAATACAAGAGCCAAAATTTCTTGCATTTATAGAATGTGAGAAGAGAGAGGAGAAAGTGGATCTCAAAGGTCATAATGCCAATTTTAAAGTAATGATAACTAGTTAAATTATATATTAATGAATTTTATAATATAGGTATGGATTTCATTCTTGGAAAAATGTCTATCTAAAGCATAAAACTCTCCAAAACTTGACATAGAGGTCTTCAACTATCTTTTTGGAAACTACCTTTATGATTAGGCATCTTTGACTGTTCAAGACCAAATTAGGAAGATATGAAACTATGACCTATTAAGGAGGGTTTATAAACATTCCAAAATAATCATTATATGTGTCCCTAACTCATGGCCTTCTTCTACATAGTTATTCTCACCATTTATAGTCACCATCACTAGCCTTATAGGTCTATCTTCACATTTGTCACCAAAAGGTCCTTCATTTTCTCTAAAAAATCAATTTAAGAGGTGATATGACACCTATATATAGTCCCCTTTCCTTTAATTCCATGAATCATACCTTAAAATTTCCTTCAATTGGAATTTTCATCTCTTCACTTGGAAGTCACTCTTTATTTGCACTATCTACCATAGACTGTCTAAAGTGAATGAGTTTGAAAAAGTGTTTACATACCAATTTTTTGTGATAAATGGACATTTATATTTATTAAAATTCCAAATTTACCCTCCCTAATTATTTTCACTCTTAAACTCTCCTCTGCACCTACAAAACACATAAATCTTTGTAAAAAACCCTATTTTGTACTAATTCATACAATGATTGTACAAACTAATTGGTGAGTGAGGAGATTGATATATTATTGAGAAATATTAAAACACATAAAAATCCAAATTACTCCTTTTATAATCATTTCATTTAATTTTTTCCCCATTAGGTCAAAACCAAGGGTTTAGAAGGGTTTTAGATAGTTTGGACTCTTAACAATGACTCATAAAATGTTGACATCCAAACTCTAAAAAAATTAAACAAAGTAGGGATATATAACCCCCTTAAACTATCCATATATCCTTAGACTCCAATTTAGCTTTTTCATACAAGTGTGAGTAAGTAAATTTGGCCTATCGAGCCTAAGAGAGTAGTCTAAGTACCCTTAAGGTGTTCTTAGGCCAAAAATGACATTTTTGTAATGTTTATCTATAATACATTTAGTATTACTGGTATTTTAATTTCTTATGAATTCTCTCAACTATTTTTAAAATATCATTTGATCTTGTAAGTCAAGGTGGTTGTCTTGATCACTTAGGTCTATATTCTATCAAATGAGTTCTTGACCACTTTGAGTGATATGAGTATATGTATATGCTTCTTCCCACCTTTTCACATTCAAATTAACCTAACATACCATCACATAATTTCTCCAATATTATTTGATATCTCCCACTACATGTTTTCTTATTTCTTCTATTAGGTTTATAGGGTTTCTTGGCTAAGAGTGTCTCAGATCTAAGATAAAATAGGGGTATCTCATTTATTATCTTAGACAATATAATACCATAGGAGGTTGGTTTTGGTCATGAGGACCCTCTACACCAAATTTGGAGGTTAGATCACCTATTTAGAACCTTTAACCCCTCCAATCTCTCCAAACTAGCACTCAAAATAGACTATGCAGGTTCTAAGACATTTGTTCAACCTTAGATATGCTTATCTACCATATTAGTGATATGTAGAGGTTGTTATGATTGTTTAAAGAATTAATTCATCATGATCACTCAATTTTACAACTCTACAACCATTCATCTCTTTTCCATGGTCTCTTCACAAGTGGGTGTATAAGATTTCTCCATTATACGTACTGTAACCTCCATTCTTAGATTCAAAGTGAGATTGACTTAACATTATTAACATGTTGAATGGATGAAAACTTCTTATGAAATATATTAGATCCTCTAGGTTTATTATTAGTTCATTTTTTTACTTTAGGACACCTTGCACCATTAACCCTTTTCTAGTACTAACACATAGTTGTAGGTTCTCTTCTTGGGATTAAATCTCATGTAGGTAGTACTATGTCTTAAGACATGTGTTTTCATTCATTGGTAGATATTTGAGGTTTTTTAAATCCCATATAATGAATTAGGCTCATCTCATGTTATTTAAACACAATTTTTTTCCATCTCTCAAGGTTATTCTTGAAAGTGCTACATATGGTTGTAGGTGATCATTAATGTTTGGAGACCCCTGTAGGTGTACATGTATTCAAGACAGATGTATTCCACTCTTTTTCCTTTTTCTAAGGTCATTAAGTTTATCCATCTCTACTTATTATACCATTATATAATATTCATTCACATCTTTACACTAGAAGTCACTTGTAATTGCCTTAGGGTTAATTTTAGACTAAGAAGCACTGTATAGCACTAAGTGTTTCTAGTCAGTACTAAACTACGTTGAAACACTAAATGATCATCATCTTCCTTCAATAAAATGATTCATCTCTTGTTTTTTCATGTTATTCTCTAGTCCTATACTATAGTGAAAGTGATTTGACTAACCCATAACTCAAATATCTCCACCATGGCATGTTATTGTGTGTAAGTAAAACACAACCTTGAAGAAACTAAGGTGAAGTTGCCCATTTGTCATTTGATTCAAGTTTGCATTACATAGATGTTATTTGAGGTTATTGAGCCATTAATCATTACCACCAAGGCATTTTATACACACCTAGACCATCATGGAAACCTTCCATGGATTCAAACACCTCCAAAGTCTCTTAACACTCTACCTCAGACCTCTATAATTAGGTTTAGTTGTAGCCTTCTTTATCCATACTCAGTTTGTATATTTAAATGAGTCATGTATGTGTATTATTTTCAAGTATATTTTTAAACATTCAAGTCAAATGAGTCAAGGGTGAACACTAGATATTCCATGGACTATGATATCTTTCATGACATGAATATCCTGCAAACAACACTTCATGCTCCTATAATTAACTCTTTCAAGCAATGAACATATCAATCATCCTTTCAATACTTTAACCTATCTTCATATGGATTATTTATAACATTTAAATTAGGTGATATTGTCAATAAAAATCTTATAATTACCTTGAAACTAGGTGCTTGCTCATGATCTCTAAAAACCTCCATTGGTCATTTTGTAGTCCATCAGCGTAAAGGTAGAATTATGACGTATGAAATGAAGATGGAGATTTTGTAAATTCACATTCAAGATTAATTTATTCAAGAGAAATATAGTACACCTTATACCCATATCACACTTATTTTACATCTAACCTATAGTAAAGAACCCAAATTTATAGTGAAACCTCTTCATTTTACAATGTGGTGGGGTTTGAAACATCTTTCCAAGCACCCTATCTTATTAACATTTGATCATGAATCATAAGTCACCAATATTAATAACATTTCCATGTAATTAAAGTAAAAATATGATACTTTCATCTCCTAGGTTCATTTAGTCTAATTCCTCTCCTACTAGCCATACCATCAGAAAATAAGTTAACCATACAGAGTCTTCCAAGAGAGCTATGGGAGAAAGAGAATGGTTTTATGAATTTTTGAAGTTTTTAAAACCTTATGAGCTTGTAAATAATCATGGTTAATGAAAAGAGACACTTATAAATCATAAACACCTATCAATAATTTGTACAGTCCATACAACTTACTTGAAAATAGCTTTTTAAAAGCTTTTCTTATCTTTTTAATGTTGCACCTATAGAATTTTTAGTTATAAATAGTTATATGACACATGTGGGATTTTTTATAACTTTTTACTTAATTTTATTCTTTGAAAAGTTATACAAGTCATTAAATGACCCACAAAAGTGGCTTAAAATGACATAAAACTAAAAATGAAAATGACAAATCTAGTGACATTAATCTAATAAATTTAAGACCATGGTACACCATAATACACTTATAATACCCCTATATAAATTTTTAAACTATATGTGGTTGACTTATTTTAACCATAAGTCAAAATAGTCAGTAGTTAGCATATGAAGACTATGATTGATCTCTATTTAGCTGATGTTGATTGGTAGATTATTGATAGGATTGTTCTTGGATATGTTGTTTATCTAGGGTGTATCCCATATTATATACATCATATTAACACATTTTCCAAGAGTTGTAATCTTGATACATGCACATTCTATATCCTACATGGGAGATGAGTATTACTTTAGAGGATATATAGTGGATATTGAAAATTCTAGTGGTTGGTGGGTTGTAGTGTTGGTAAGGGTGGGGTAGGTATATGTCCTTTGTGCACATATATATGTGATTGGATAATCCCTTAGTGATGAGTATATATCACATGAATATATCTTAATAATATTGTTTCTTAAAATGATTTATGGTTGTGTAAATATATACATTTTTTATTTGCTTCATTTTTTTCATGGATGGTGGTATTATGGCCATATCCTATTATATGTTTTATGTTGTGTTTTATTAAGGATATGGGCAGTATATATTCATGGTAGCACACCAAGATGGCTCATTTATATATGTATTTATAAAATTTTAATTTGGAGGCCCATATTGGAGGCCTTGGCACTATGAATTTACTACATGCATGGACATATAGGCATATTGATGTGATTTAACTAATTAGAGGGATTCATATTGGTTGGGTCTATAAACAATATTTTTTAGAGTGGTGGATGGTAGATAGACATTGAGTTTTGATCATGACGGAGTATCATGTGATTCTTGATATGCTCATACCTATTAGTATAGTAGGGATACCATACTATGGCTATGGTAAGTGACCTAAGGATGTGAAAATGTTATGGAATATATATGTCCATGTGTGGATCCATGAAATGTTTCCCTATGTTTTGTATATATTTAATTTTAAGAGGGTTATATGGTAGTTTGGTATCTGGTAGGATGTTCCCCCTACATTGTACCCCTAGTTATGGACCACAAGATTAGCTCATCATGAAGGTCACAAACCAAGGTCAAGTGGTGTAGTCTAGCATCCTTACCTATAGAGGATGTGTATCATCAACTTATATATGTATATATGAATGACATAGAGTTTAATTAATTTTACACTTAGTAGTGGATAGGCACAATATGGTCTATCTTCTTTCCTAGTATGGAAAATCTAATTGATGTGCCTCTATCTTAGGAATGAGATGGAGAAGGTGGAGGATAAAGTCAGGTTTTTCCCTATCCACACTAATTTATTTTATATCTACATGTGAGTATAATTATTACTTCATTTTTTTACTTATTAATAACAATTTATTAGTATCTTATGTATTTTTCATTTTTGTGATGTTGGAAATTAGTATCAGGATATGATGGTAGGCGTGTTCATTCAAGATTTGATGTGAGATGTCCCTTTTGAAATATTCAAAAATAGATTTCTTGGGAGGGTATACCACATTATGGGTGTTTATGCACCCTTTTTTAATTTTTTTTCCATTGTTTTTGATGTTTTTACTATAGTTGTAGTTGAGCGAGATGATCTAAGGAAAAAACTAGATAGAAAACCAATGGTTGTGCCTAAGAGTGATTTATCGAGGGATCTTCTATCTCATCATAGTGTTATACAAGTAAAGCACATGTAAACTATGGTGGAGTTAGGATCTTTATGGGAGCATATGAGTGGAATGATATTAATTCACCAAATAAGAAGTTATACAGTAGTATATAATAATTATATGAAATTATAGTAGAAAATATGAATAATAGATAAGCCACTTTGAGGGGGAAACCTCCCAAATGCTTTCAATAAGAATTAATACTCAATATGATGATGAATAACTAACCCTACCTCTTATATATAGTATAACAAGGCCATGTGCCACCCATAGGTTAACCTACTAAGTATATGAATGCACAAATAAATGTAAAATAATATGCAAAAGAGTTATGCAAGCCACAAGTCAACTACACATATCCATAGACACACCAATGGTTAAGGGTGTATCATGCCCCTCCCATTAAAAAAAATGTTGTCCTCAACATTGAATCAATCTCATATTTTGTTTCATGAATGATTCATCCTCAAAAGTAGAATCTTTAGAAGGTAGATTCTTCCATTTGATCATATACTCAAGAATCAGTCTAGACTATAGTTGCTTAGTGCATGTTTGAAGGACCACTTAAGGATCAAGAATAACCCTCCCTTTCTCATCTAATTCTAGTAACTTAGCTTGAGTGGTAACTCTCTATCCAATGACCTTCTTAAGGAAAGATACATGAAATAATAAATGAATGCGAGTGGAGAGAGGAAATTCTAGCTTGTAGGCCACACTACCAATTTTTTACAAGATTTGATAAGGACCATAATACTTGGGAGATAGATTATTATCCTTTTTTTATTGCTTTAAGTACATTTGCTTATATGGTTGCAAGTGAACAAACATCCAATCATCAATTTCAAAATTCCTCTCACTCCTATGTTGATCTACTTGTTGCTTCATGTGATTTTGGGACAAAGCTAAATTTGCATGCAAACTAGCAAGGACTTCATGTTGATGTTGAATACCACCATTCAGCCAAGGGTAGCCATTCAACCCATTTATCTTGTTTATCAAAAATAAAATGAAGTTACCCTTCCAAACACTTGTTGAAAACCTAAGTTTTTTCATCAAATTGAGGATGATAGGATGAGCTATGAGCTAATTGGGTTCCTAAACATGAAAATAATTTTATCCAAAAATTACTAGTGAATATGGGATCTCAATCACTCACAATAATCTTGGGAGTACCATGCAATTTCTGAAATATATTGATAAATTCAAAAGCTATTGTACTAGCCACCAATGGTTGAGATAAAAAACAAAAATGAGCATACTTTGTGATTCTATCCACAATGACCATGATAAAATTTCTACCTTTATATCATTGTATCCTAATAATGAAATACATAGATACATCTTCCCATCATTGACTAGGGATGGATAAGGGCTATAAAAGACCTAGGGTTTTAATGGTTTCACCTTTATTTTTTTGATAGACCATACATTTGGCCACATATTTATGTACACCCCCCTTGATTCCTTTCCAAAAAATATACTTCTTCACTCTATGATAGGTTTTTAAAACCCTTGAGTGACCACCAAGTGGAGATTTATGAAGTTCTTGAAGGGTTTTCTATTTGAGAAGATAATTTTGACATAGATATAATCTATCTTTGTACCATAATGCATTCCCCTTCCATGTAAACTTTTCAATCCCATCAAAACCTTGATATATATTCTAAATCAATGAATGGGTAATACTATAATTCTCCCATTCTTCCCTTGCTTCCTTCATCCAGTCTACCTAACAAATGGTCATGGCACATAACAATGCCTAAATTGGTTTATCTCACCTAGATAGTGCATTGGCCACCACTTTTTCTTTTCCTTTCTTGTAGACTATTTCAAAATCAAAACCTAACATTTTTTCACCCTTTTTTTTTGTTCTTCAAAGGATAACCATTGTTCCAAAAAATATTTAAGGCTTTCATGATTAGTATTTACCTAAAGGTGATGACCTAATAGATAAGGTCTCCATTGTTTGAATGCATGTAGAATATCCATCATCTCTATTCTCATAGATGGGTTTGAGATTATTTTTACCCTTCATTTGATGACTTTAAAATGCAATGATCCTACCCTCTTGCATGAGTACTACACCCATACCATATCTAGATGCATCACATTCAACCATAAAAGTTTTATAAAAAAATTGGATTAGCCAATACTTGGTGGTACACATAGCCATTTATAGTTGTTCAAATGCCTTGGTAGCTATATCAGTCCACTAGAATGAGTCTTTCTTCAATAAAAAAGTGATCAATTTTGTAATACTACCATATTTTCTAACAAACCTATGATAATAACCAGTTAGCCCCAAAAATAACCTTAGTTTCTTAAGTGTCTTGGGAATCTACCACTCCATGATGGCTTGGATTTTTTTAGGATCAAATTTTACTCCCTCATGTGATATAATATGACCCAAATATTCCACTTCTAAAACTCTAAAATCACATTTGGATGGTTTAGCATACAACTGATATTGCTCAAGAATTGAGAGTACCTATTTCATATGATATAAGTGGTCTTCCCAATTTTTTATATAAATAAGGATGTCATCAAAAAACACAAGTAAAAACTTTCTCAAAAATGGCCTAAAAACCATATTCATCAAACTCTATAAGGTGGATGGTGCATTTGTGAGACCAAAAGGCATGACCAAAAATTCATAATGGCCTTCATGAGTGTGAAAGGCTATTTTAGGAATGTCCTCGTCATGGATCTAGATTTGATGATACCCAAAGCAAAGATATAATTTGGTAAAATAAATAAAACCATGTAATTCATCTAACAAATAATCAATTATAGGAATAGGAAACTTATCTTTGATAGTGAAATTATAGAGCTCTCTATAATTTGGGGACATCCTCCAAGTTTCATCCTTATTTTTTACCATGACTATTAAAGAAGAATATTCACTTTGGCTATGGTGAATGGTACCTGTCACTAATAACTCTTATATCATTTTTTTCAATTTCACTCTTCTAGGCATAAGGATATCTATGTGGTCTAATATTGGGTGGCATAATTCCAAGAATGAGTATGTTGGCATGATCATGAGTATGACTAGGAGTAAGACCTTTTAGCATGGGCCTAAAAACAACAAAATGCTTATCCAATATTTGTTATAACTTAATATGGGTAGACTCCTTAGTTTATTGGACATCAATGGAAAAAATACATGCCACAAATCTTTCATTTCCTTTTTTTAGCATTTTGGTCATCTGATGTGAACTAACCATTTATGGAGATTTAAATCTTAATCCTTGTAGTTCCATTGGCTTGCCTTCAAAATAAAAATGCATGAACGGTTCATGGAAATTCAAATCAATAGTACCTAATGTGGTGAGCCATTATACTCCCAAAACAATATCATTCCCACCCATAGGAATAGCAAACATAGGAGAATCTAGAAAATGGTCCTCCATTGCTAACTTAATATTATGGCATTTTCTAGAACAATTAACTATACCACCATCAGAAATCATGACTTGAAACTTTTGGGCTAAGTAGATGACATAATTAAAATGAGCATCCAACTTATTATTGATAAAATTATGTGTATTACCTTAATCAATCAACACTGTGACCTTCTATTTCTTAATAAAACCCAACACCTTAAGAACATGAGGAGTATAAATACCTACAAGGGCATGATAGGAGATAGTAGGTTGAGAATATATAGCTTCATCTTCAGGTATTTCAAAAACCTTAGATGCATCCTCATCTTCTTCATCCTCATCAGCCCCTTCAATGTAAAATAACTTATTTTTAGCACATATATGACCTTTGCTCCATTTACTATCACAACCATATCACAACCCTTTGGCATGCTTATCCTCAATTTGTTGTGGTGTTAATCTATTAGGTTGAGGCCATGATGGATTTGGGAAGGTGTGTTCCAAAATATTAGTGAAAATATGATGTTTGATCATATCTTTTTATTCTACTAGTGTGCCCTTGGTATAGCTTCAAATACAGTTGTCAAGTTAAACATACAAACCTCCAATTAAATATCATCTTTTAGTCCACCTAGAAAAAGGTCAGTCAGATTTATCTTAGTGATATCCTCCACACGTAAGGATATATTTTTAAATTGATTAATATAATCCTTCACTATTCCTATTTATCATATTTTTGATAATTGGTTAAATTAGTTTTTGGAAACATTATCCCGATAATGAGACATCAATTCATCTAGATAATACTAACCATGTAACAAGAGCACTAATCTTCTTTTTTAGAGCATAAAACCAATGATACCAAATAAATGGCTCATGTTCTAGATATAGAGATTCCACAACCACCTTTTGAGAGATAGGATTTTGGTGTAAATCAAATAGATTTTCAATTTGAGTGATCCAAGTGAGTGGATCCTTACCATCAAACTTGTGCAAGTCTACTTTTGGCAACATCAGTTTTATCCCCATATTGGTAGTGTTAGTATTAAGAGGAAGATGAATAAAAGGAAAAAGTGGAGGGTTGTTGAGTTGTAAATGAGATGAAATGGTATCCAAGTATGTCATGATTTGATGCAATTGATTATTCATACCATTAAGCTCCCTTTATATTGTTGATATTTGAGTTTGGACTTGCACATCCTTTTGCATTAGGCCATCTAGATTTGATTGGATTTGATAAATTATATCATATGATTCAAACTCCATATTTTCCCCTACAGGGGTTTTAGGGGTTTCTTGTCCTTTCCCCTATCCACGGGTGTTAGGACTAGCCATATAAAGGCTTGATGGTGAACCTTATTTTGCCCCATTGACCTAACTTTGACCACTAAGTTTTTTGAATATTTAAACCTCAAATCACAAATATAAAAGAATATACCCAAACTAACTTTTTCCAAGGTTTCTAAAAATATAAAAAAATTTAAAAATTATTCAAATTACAAGCTATGGAGCAAATTTATAAAAACAACCTAAAATAGCTATAAATTTTTAAAAATAGATCCAAATGAGCTAAAATTTTAATGGAAACTTACTTGAATTGTTTTTCAACTCTATTAAAAAAAATTGTAGATAAATTCACAACTATTTGTAAGATATTTCTAAATTTCAAGATCTAGGGTTTTTGACTTGATTATGGCCTAAATAAACACTCTAATACCACTTGGAATGACATTAATTCACAAAATAAGAAGATATAAAGTAGTATATAATAATTATATGGAATTATAGTATAAAACATGATTAATATCTAATCCACTTCAATGGGACAACCCCCCAAATACTTTCAATAAGAATGAATACACAATATGATGATGAATAACTAACCCTACCTCTTATATATAGTCTAACAAGGCCATGTGCCACCCATATGCCAACCTAGTAAGTATATGAATGCATAAATAAATGTAAAATAATATTCAAAAGAGTTATGCTAGCTTAAATTCAACTACACATATCCATAAACATGCCAACGGTTAAGGGCGTAGCAGTGAGAAACTATATATCTCAATCATATAGATATATAGGGGATAGTCTAACCTCTAGTTTTATGGCTAGTAAACGTAGTGATAGTGATGATTCATATGATTAGGGAGATATTTTAATGATTATTGATTTACCCTCATTATATTATAAACATTAGTCTTGATTGTATATTATGAACTATATGGTTGTTTTCTCATATGATTTTTACTTTTTTCATATAACTTGTGTCCATTTAATATCTCATGTTTCTGTAATGGTGTATTTATGTATTATCATTTTTTTTTTCATATGTAAAATAATCTTGTATTTGATGATATCAATGTGTACTACTATGTTCTAGAGTTGATACTCCAACACTAATTTCCACACCCATTGGGTAATAAGAAATCACTATAATCTTTTGAATCCAATTATTAATCCTTTTGTGGAACAAATTGAATGAATTTATTTTTATATTGTTGTTATGAGATACAATTAACTTTCACTTACCTTTAATCCATATATTCTTTATTCACTTTTGGTATCTATACTTGTCTGTAAGGATATGTAATTATGTTTAAATTGTATTGCAACTTATCATTTACAAATTTTCTTTATCTAGGTTATTTTCTAGTTAGAGCTCTAGTGACAATTGGTTCCACAATGGGAACATCCTAAAATTTATAATTGTAGTATAATTCAAATAATAATAAAATATTATTCAAGAAACATCATCCTAATAAATCCAATGAACCATTGGTTCCTTTGTAGAAATGCCCTAGGATATCTTAGTTTTAGTCAAATGAGTAGAATAAGTAGATGGAGAAGTGGACATTGTTGACCAATTTTCAACTTATCCAAATGTACTAATCACTCTATATATAAGTTGTGTATTATTTTTTCATAATCCATAATAATTATTTTCCTGATCTCCATTAATACTATGATAAATTCAAAATAGTTTTCCCTTTATTTTCTCAAGACATTGAGGAGGATAATAATAGTTATGAGGCAAAGTGATTATATTATTATCTAATAATGTATGTATAATATCATTTGGTTGATATCTAAAACTATCAAATAAAATTAGTCACCACTTATTTAAATTAGGTTTATTCATTTTGAATATCATTTTGTAAACAAATTATTTTCCTTTTATTTAGGTTATTGACTTGAATTTTCTTGATTGGGATGTTTTATTTTAGAGGTGGGATAGTTAACTTAGCTTCCTTATACATATACATTCCTTTTGTAACTCAATGTCTTCTTGTGTCTTCTTTGGATTTGTCTTTTGTGTAAATTTTTCTTCTAGTGTTAAAGTATTATAAAAAAGAGCTTGAAATGACTCACAAGTGGCATACATAATCTATAGTTTGAGAGGACAAATGAGGCCTCTATAAAATACATATTGTGTTTCTAAATTTGTTGGTTAATATATCAATTGGTGAATATAAGTCATGAATCATAAAATGCAATCATAAACTAGCTCTAATTTTCCTTGATGAAGAGAAGGTAAACATTCATATATAAATTTTGTTCAATTAATCTAAATAAATCACATTAAAAAGTATCTTATAATTCAAAATATGAATTTAAATATATACTAGGCAAAGAGTTGAACCAAACTAAATATTTTATAGTTCAAATTTTTGGAAATACTTTTAGAATAATATAAATACCATCATATATGTCTATATAATCCTTGTAGTATCTAAAATTTAGCTAAGTATCACTACTTCCATCAAACACAATAAATGTAGGCATGAGGAAGTTTTTGAGTAATGGTGAATTTATAATATTGCACATAATTGGACTTCCACATATAGCATTAGAATCAACCTAAGCATGCTATGTCTTGATTTCTAAGGTTAGGTGATGCATTTTATGTTTTATGTAACCCAAAAAAATCATTAAGAGATGAATTATTGGGAAGGCATGTTAATATCCTTAATACGTTCATTTAAAGGTTGAATCTTGTTCTTTTAATTTACCATAGCTACACTATTATGAATGGGTGAGTGAGGTCTAGACAAATAATTTTGTATACTATACATGGGTTGAGAAAATCCATTGTACTCATGTGTAACATCATCTTCCATATATTCATATTCTAAATATGTATCATTGCATATTATACATTGTCATCACATTTTGTTCTAATAGAAGGCTCATTTGGAGAGATATTGAAATTGCATTTCAATAGAAGATAAAGAGTCATCACATGTATTTGTATAATTTAGTATTTATATAGATATGGAGTGGATATAAAATTAATTTTCCATTTTTAAAGACATAGAATGAAATTCATATTTTGTACATTCATTTTCCATATTTAGGGAGAGAAGGAATTTCACATTATTCACATTATTTTTCCATTATAGAGAGGAGTTTCACATTATTTTACCATTTCTAGATAAATGAGTTTCACATTATTCAAATCATTTTTTTGATTCTAGAGAGATGAGTTTTACATTATTAATATTCTTTTTTGATTTATATGCAAGGCTAATGATTTTGTGTTTTATAATGGTTAATGGCATGAAATGATGTGGAAAAATTTAAAGATAATGTGGTGTATTAGGGAGAACATATTCACTTTTTAGTTTATAGGGTGTGTTAGGATCTTGAATTTATTCATTATTATAATACTCATCTTATTCTATTGTATGATTTAAATAATAATTTATAATTAGGATAAGGAAGATCTTCTATGTTATCATTAGTGTATTCATTTTCTTATTTATTTTAGTCTTGACTATCATACCAATCCTCTTGATATTAATGATCATAATCTATTATTTCACTATAGTATTATCCATGTACATAATTATCATTATTAATTACATGTGCTTGGTTATTATTCCATTCATTATCATATGTATAAGGGATGGATCTTCTAGAGAATAATAAATCCATAAGATAATCATTAGGGGTTTCTGATTGATTATCCATTTTTTATTTTAATGGCCTTAAAAACACTATTAAAAAATAAGCAATAACTAATCCAAATAAGTAATCAAACATGGGGAGGCTATGAAAAAGGGTAAAAATATTATTTGTGTATATAAATCAAAAATCAAATCAATGAAATCTTTGGAAAATAAAATCCAAGAAAATGTTTTGTGTAAAGAAATTAGAAATGAAATTTGAAACCCTAGGACAAAAAATATAATACCTTGGTGGGATTATTTGATCAAAATTCAGGTTCACCAATATTTTTTACCCTATTTATAATTATAAACCCTAATAAGATATAAATTATTAAAATAATTATTTAATTACGATTTGCATAAAATATGTAAATGTACGACAAGATGTAAAGGGAATATTAGCTTGTTTTCTATGTAGATCTTAAGTTTGATTATCTAAATTATATGTTTCGATATTTCATCGCTAATTTGTACATGATCTATCTCCACATATTTCCTTATAGTCAATTCTAACTAATTTGGTCAGTATTAATTGTCATTACTAACTTTGGTTTTTAAAACTAACCCTACATAAAATAAGTGTCTATTTTATTTTTGGGTGATGTGATTTTGTCTAAAATATCTAATCTTACCTCTATCTACTTATATAATCATGTAGGTCCACCTATATACCCATACCTTAGTTCTACACAATAAATTTGATATCATATAACGGGTATCAAACAAACAAACTAAGTTGGACTAACCTTCATAAATCCCCATTGATAGACTAAGTGATACAATACATTTACAATACTTTGAATAGGGATCAAACTCAAATATATTTATCTTATCAATGTGTGTGTGTGTGTGTGTGTGTGTGTGTGTGTGTGTGTGTGTGTGTGTGTGTGTGTGTGTGTGTGTGTGTGTGTGTGTGTGTGTGTGCACGCGTGTGGGTGCGTGTGTGTGTTTTTTTGTGTGTGTATGTGTGTGTGTGTGTGTGTGTGTGTGTGTGTGTGTGTGTGTGTGTGTGTGTGTGTGTGTGTGTGTGTGTGTGTGTGATAATTTTTTATGAAATCATATATGTTATTTTCCTATCTTACCCTTGGTACAAACGTGCAAATATGAATTTACACTTGTAAACTCAAGAATTAGCTATAATAATTTTATATGTAATATGTAATATGTCTAGATTTGGATAATTCAATGGATTTTTACAAGAATACATTACAATAGATTTGTGTACATATGGGTATCTAGTTTTGAATTAAAGATAATGGTTTTTAAAATCTAAGAAAATAAGTTGAAATGTGCCCAAAAAATGGATACAAATTGAAACATGCCTAAAATAAATTAAAATAGGACTGAGGTTAGGTATACTATTATCATTAAGTATCGATAATGGATACTGACCATATATTTCATAGATAACATATGACTAAAAATACTAAGATGATAAGAAAGGGTCATAGATCCCTATAAAATGTCATGTTAGATTAGTTTTGATAGAATAAGGGAATCACACAACAAATTATAATTAATAATGCAATCAAAATATCAAGATAAATGTGCCACTAAGTACTTAGTTCAAGGTTTGAGATCTATACATGTAACGTTGCTTAAAATTATTATGAAATAAAACTTGTACCAAATCTCAATATCTACAAACATATACATGAATCTACGTTATTCTAAACTAAGTAACATGTACTCAAAGTTGTACAAAAAGTGCATATACATCTATATTTGGGTTTAAATTATTATAAATGTTGTATATGATATATATACACTCTATATATATCCTCTTCTTAGTGACATTGAAACCCTAGGCTATGAACATCAAACAATAAAGAAAATGATAAAATTAATAAGTAAAATAGAAAGAGAGAGAATTGACCTAGGATTTTTAATCAAATAGTTTTAATATATTTTATCTAATAGATAGGATCATTACTTCACTTTAGGGATGAAGTTACCTTTTACTTGACTTTAGAATCTTGTTCTTATTTGAGATGTTATGATCTAATGACCTTCATAAGTATTTCTTATGTTAATTAAATTCATTTATAAAAAAATAATTAATTTTCTAAAATAACATCATAATTTAATTATTGTCATTATTCACTTTTGTGTAAAGAAAACTATCATTATTGTGTATTACAATTATGAAACTACATCTTTTAGAAACTTATTCACACTCTAACAAAACCTGAAAGGAATTTCTAATTTCCTTAAATAAAATAATTATATTTATATTTTTTAGTTACAAAATAAAAATTTGGAAAAAAATATTATATTTAGAAGAAACCCCTATGGTATTAGGCTTCGAGTTTAAAATTTTAGTTTTAAAATAATCACCATGGGTTTTGAAAAAAAAATTGTTTTACTAGACCAAATGAAAGGGATAACTTTAAACTCATTTAAAATCAAACAATTAAGGTTTTAGTGTTTTACAACTTTATTTTTTTCCTATTAAAATCCATTGGACTATAGTGGTCATAGTGCTAACCCAATGATAGCTATGAAAGTGAAAATTGTGAGGTTAAGTGGTAAAGGTTGTTGTCTTCATAATATAACTAACACTCAATTTATAAATGGGTAAACTATAGCTAGCCTTGATTTTTTATATTAAGGTGTTCATATAAGATATTTAAGTAGCTTGAGAAGTGATTTTGAGTACTAGTTACTAAACTTTAAGTTATTTTCCTTTGTATGCTAAGCATACTTTCCTATTGTGATAACCTTTTAAAACACAAGGATAATCATAATGTGAAAATAAAATTATATAATTATGTGGTGACTTGAGTTGTTTCACTATTTTAATAAACTTTTAAACATGGTCATATGTAATCAAACATTTGTTTTTGATGAAGACACTCTTTAGATATGGAGAAACTCTGAGTAGTGTGAGATTGGATAATGTTGAAACTTCATTATTGATTAGGACAAAGTAATATAGGTTCATTTAATTTTATATCAACAATAAAATTTACTATTAAGGTACATTGATTTTGTTTCATCACAATAAACTTAGGATGTTGAAGTGTCATGTATCATGCCAATGTTTAATGAAGAGTAATATATCATGTTTAATATTTTCATGTTTATAGCTTATAGAAGCAAATTTGTGATGTGATATTTCTTCAATCATTATTTTTTCTTAGATAACCAATCCCCTTTAGGTGATGAATTCTCATGGATGATAATCTTTAAAATTTCAAGTGGATAACTATATCTAACCCTAATTCAAAGGAGAAAAAATGTAGGCTACCCAATTTTGGGGGGCATCAGGTCCTAGGTCTTAGGATAGGTTAGGGTTTCCCAATAACAAATCCTAACATTAGTCTAAGAATAATTTAAAGTATCTATAGTATGATAATAAAATTAAAAAATCATTAATCTAAATTAAAGTAATGTTAACCCTTTTATTATGCTTATTTCGAGATGGTTTTTATTGCCTATGCAAAAAGTATAATAATGCAAACTTTTCTTGGTTTGTGTTACCTTAGTTTGATGTTTGATCATTAATTTATAAAATACTATATCATTTGATATCCATAGGTTGTTATCCCTATCATATATACCTTGTAACCTAGGTTCACCATTATTTATTTGTGTGTTTGACCTTAGAAGAATGATAGTTTATTTCATACACTTAAATAAATTAAAATGAAATATAATCAAAAGAGACATTTTTCATTATTATATATATTTTGTTTTTCCTTCATAAAAATGATTAAAAGTGGATATTAAAATAAATATTTTTGATGTGTGATAATTTCAAAAACTAATTTTGAGCATAATTATCTCCTACATATGTTTGTATGTCATGATTATGGAAAGTATTATTATGTGTTAAATAATAATAAAAATAATAATTAATAATTTAGTTAATTTTGTGTTTCACACTTCCTCTTGTGTCATTTTTTATTGAATAAAAACAATTAAAATTTTCAATGTTATTAAATTAATTAACAAAAAAACTACTATGTTTTACTCAAGTTTTTTGGAATGAAAATTTTAGGCATGCCATTTTAGTATTATAGCATAGGCTCAACACTGAGAACTCTAGGTAGATAATTTTTAATGGTTCAAATTCTTCTATAATATTTTTTTTCTTAAGTTTATAATATGGTCCTTTATATGACAAGTATATTCATGAGATACTTATGATACTTTTGATGCATGATGGTATGATGTGTGAGGATGCTCATTTAGACATTAGAGATTCTGATAGTAGTTGATATTCATAATTGATTAATAATTTTTTAAATTGAGTAAAAAAGTATATTAAAATTATGGTCATATAACATGATCACTTCCCCATGTATATTTCCAGTGTTTTTTTCCTTCATTATGTTTTTTGGTACTTGTAATCATTATATCCATTATTTTTGGACCAATGTTGACAAGTGTTACATAATTTACGCATATGTTTCCTTAACCTTGGTATAAATTCGTGTATATATGTATGTAAACCCTATTTATAACCCCTCTCTCCATCACATATATGTGTATAACCTTTAGAACAAGTTCATCCTCTATAAAATAACTATGTTAATATATGATCATGATGTATCTGATAAAGTGCAAAACATTCCTTTACAATGTGTGTCTATCATGTACCTATCTAAATTTAATGTACTTATGGTGTATATTATTCTTATAATTCCCATGTGAAACTATTGAGTAGTACAATCCCTGATGAGCAGAATTAAACCATCAATGAAAATTGAAGTAGTAGAGCTCACCTAAAACTCAAGAGATCCACTTGAGGTGTATCTATTTGATTTATTGATACTAATAATTTCACTAATTTTCAAACTATGTAATGTATTTAGTAAGGTGTTGGAATTTTATATAGAAAATTAGACTCTTTTGAGTCTTAAGTTGATAATATTTGCATATAGGGAAACACACTTGTGTAAATAGAGTAACACAATTGCATGGAAAGTAAATAATATGAAATCAAATAAAAAGAAAGTAAATATAATTCTAACTTGTAAGCTTCATCACACTTTACTAAAGTGAGCTTGCATTAATCATAATTTATTATGTACATAATTAAATAGAAAAAAAATATCTTATGGTTTAATTAGATAATGAAAAAGAATGCATACAATGTAGAATTAAATAGACTAATGAACATGACATTTACCATAATTCATCTTGATTGTTCCCTACTTTAGTTGGATTTGTGTTACAATCCTTTCCTCTTGCTACAATTGATTTATTCAAACCATTTACTCTTGAATTAATGATATTTTATAAATGAGAATATTGATATAATGAAATTATAATTTTTTGGAATAGAACTTAATTCTCTATCTTAGAAGTTCTTACTTGATAAGTTCTACTTGTTAATATATGACTTGTTGCATGATATTTAAATAAATATGGACGGTTTCTATTTATATCATCTAGTTATAATATAAAATATAAATTATTTTATGGTTTTTATCTTAATTTGGGAGAAACATGTACACATTTGTTGTGACATACTTTACAACCAACAATTAAAAACTAGAAAAAATAGGATGTAGGAAGATAATAGTCTATTACATTATTGCAATAATATTGGAGGCATTGTTTAATGGATAATGATTGATTATAGTGTGTTATAACATTGTATTTTCATTTTCATAAATTATATGAACCATTGTGTACCTTAGACCATGGATTAAATCTACTTCAAACCACTAACTATCCATCATAGTCATAATAGGTTGTTAATAGTAAGTGATACATGTTATAATAACCATTGAAACTACTTCTACAAGTTGGAACAACTATTATAGATTTTTGTATGAGTTATAATGATTATTATATCCATTACAGGTTGTAATTCTTATTAAATTTATGAATATAAGTTAGTTACCCAATTAATATGGGCTAGCCCACTCAGTTGTTATGGTTTGGATTACATACTATGGGCTAGCTTACCCTATTGATATGGGTTAACTTGTGAGTGATCCAACTATTTTATCTAATTTTTATGAGTTAATACTATAATTCATAATTTTTCCTTAAGATCTACATGTCTTGGATTTGTAATAAATCCAAGATAGTAATGAAATAAAATGATACAATATTATTCATAAAATAAATAATTTAATCATAAAACACCAAATATATATACAACATGTTCATATAGTACCATATAACATAAAGGAGTACACAATAAATCTTTTGATATTATTATGGATAATTTACAATGATCAAAAATGGTTCTATAAATTGTTTTAGGGTTAATCTCTTAGTTTATCACACCCCCAAAATAGGTTTATCATCCCTGAGAAACTTATATATCATTAAATATTATCATATATAGGGCACACATCTCACAAAAAATAAAAAGGTTCAGATGAACCTTCTTCTTGACTCAAGAAGAATCCTTTATTCTTCTAAAACTATTCCCATCTCTTGATTTCTTTAGATTCATATAATTATTCCTTCCCTATCCAGTCAGGATAGGAAACCAAAATTGAAGAGGATGGAATTTGATATCCATTGAGTCCTCTACCTCCTTACTTCTTTGATATACTTATATACTCTTTGGAGTGTTTCTCTAATATTATACCTAGAGAAATATTCATTTATTCACAATTCATGGGTTAGTTCATCTCATCTTTTATATAAGAATCAAGATATAATCTTCCAATTTGACCTAAATGTGTCAAATACTAATTTTGGACTTGAACTTAATTTCTTACAAAAAATAAAGCCACATCTAATTTTGCCATTAGGGCGATCTGGTCTTATATTATCTTGGTTGGACTCATGATTTCTACTCTTATTATTAATTTTGAATCCTTATCCTTTTCATGATATTCAACTATCTCCTTAACTTTCTTTTGTCCATTGACTAAATATGAAGAAAATGCTCTAATTTGTAAATCCCCCACATATAGATTTAGATTCCATTATAAATCATAAATAATAGTATAATCATGAAGACATAGTTCACATTTTTAGTTGTGTATTTCATAGGTACCCTTCTCATAAAATCTAAAAAATATGTCAAGATCATTTACTATTTTAGGCATATTACAATAGAGCTACATGAATTTTAATTTCAGCAACTACTCCTTGATGTAGAGCTACATATACCCTTACAAGTTTTATACACTCTATAATTGCATAGTTAGTTGGATTAATTATTCTAATTTTTCTTTCAATTTGATATCTTATTTTTCCTTAACTTGCAATTTTTCCTCTACCTCCTTCAATTTTTCAGGCATTGTATTCTTTTCCTCCACTAGTTGATTATACTAGTTATATTTTTAAACCTACAAGGATTGGATCTTAGCATATCTTTTCACAAATAGTTATTCTTTACTAATTAGTCTATTTGAGTTTAAATAAATTCAAATTTTATCTCAATTGTTTCATTGGCTACAACCATATTGGTTTTTGGTTCTCTTATGGTGTGAATGCTAATATCTAAAAATTGATTTTCAATTAAATATTTAAGGGTTACCCTACCAATATCATAAAAAACTAGAATAAGTTCCTCACTAAATTTAGTATCTATATAAACCATTGGATATTTTAATTATACTATAGGGATTTGGTCCACCTCAAGAGATGTTACTCCTATGTGTTTTACTATGGATTTTGCTAAGGAAACTTTAATGTGCCTAGTTTCCACTTCTTCCATCCTTTCTAATGCATCTAACCCATTATATTGGTTTTATAGTACCCTATTGTGTGCTCTAAGTGTCTCAATATCTCTTTAAGAAGCTAATAACTCTATCTTTTATTTCTTTCTTAATATGATAGGGGTTTCTTCTTTCTCTACCAATTCTTCCTTCTTAATAGATTTATCTTCTATTCTTATTTCTTCCTTTGCTACCTCAAGGATAGGATCCAATTATTTTATTTTCCCAAATGCTCCAAACCCTGAGATAGATAAGGTAAAATTTTCTTCTCTATTTTTTCTTGCATTTTGTGTATATCATTTTATAGTTTCATACACTTCCTTAGATAAGCCTCCATTATAAATGTGGACAATGCAATATACCATAAGGGTCTACATTTTTCAACCATCCTCATGATTCTCTAATATTTCCTCCCATGATAACTTGGTGGGGGAACTATTTATATTTTTCTATGCCTTGAAGATGAGAGCATATCTTTTGCCCTTTCTTTTGGAACTAGATTTTTACCCTTGTATTGTGAGTCTAAGGAGGAAGGAGTTAATCTTAGACTCATTATTTTATAAAGTTACTTTATTATCACATTCTATTCTTATTCTTTAGATACTATATTCTCTTATTCTTCCTCAACTTTCACATTTTATTCATGTTCCTCAGATACCACATTCTTTTATTATTCTTCAGGTGGTAGATGTTACATTTACAAGAAGTATTCACATGATAAATTATGCCTTTGATCCCTTGGATGCTTTTTAATTATAAATTAACTACATAATGGTGATACAAAGATTTTATTTTTATCTCCTTGTATTTTTTTTGTCATTATTCTTAATATATTCAGCATTAAATTTAGCACATTGACTTACCTATTATGCCTCAAGTGATTAAGGAGTTTGAAATGGAGTGCATAGATAATAGGTTATGGTGGGATTTAGGAGAATTTATCTTGAATGAAACTACACTTCATCTGCATTCATTGAATAAGTTAGATACTTCATAGTTTCATTAGTATATGTCTATTGAACCAACTTATTGATGGCATTTGGTGGAAGTTGGGTGGGAAATTAAGGATCCATTGTTGATATGAAGAAAGATTATTTGGCATCATTGCTAGTTATTTATATTGTTTCATTTGTGTTAGTTTTTAGTACCTAGTTTTTTTGTTAAACCATGGATAGTTTCCTCTCCATGGAAATTCAAATTTATTGGAGGGTAAGTACCACTGATATTTATGATTTTTTTTGCTGCCATGGTTGGTTTTTTAATTTTTTCCAATTATCTTAAGATTAGATTTTTTGTGGCCAAATCTAGTGTTATGGTGGGATTTTTTTGTGATTGATTCCAATGGTGGGGACCATACCAATTTTGAGGTGAAAATTAAAATTTCAAATTATGAAATGGAGTATTTGCTGACCTGCCTAAATTTTGAGGTCTTTATGACCAATATTTTATTGGATCATGTAAAATACCTACTCTTTATCTCTTATGATTATGTGAGGTTCTATTGTATCTAAGTCCTTCTCTATGATGTTTATTACTTTTATGTGGATACTTTAGCACCTAAATTCTATTTTATGTCTATGTTAACCTAAGAAGTACATAATCAAAGTCTCCTCTACTTCTTTTTTTGTATTTGTACATAATGTATCAAGTTTTATGAAAAAATTGATAATAATATCTTGTTTCATATCTTGTAACAGGTTGTTAACTTCCATCCTTGAGACCCCATTAGTGGCCTTAGAGGATGATTATAAAAATTCTTTGTTTCTAAGGGTATTTCTCATTATATACCTAGATTAATTAATACACAAGATACCTATATCATCAAATTTTATTTTTGAAACATCTACATTGATAATGAAATCCCATTCTCCCAAGCATTCCTCATTGACTCCTATTAGAAATTTCAACTTAATAGACTTTAGATATAACTTTTTTTGTTTATATTTTTGGAGACTAAACATAAATATTTCCACATAGTCCTCTATTGGTTCCTTTTCTTATTTTGACATCTAAAATATTTCATCCCTTCTAAAATATTTCCTATGTAAAAGTTTTGATATTTTGAGATAAATATATTCCTCATATATGTCCAATCCATGTTACATTATTTCCCAATCCCATGAACCATAAAAGGGTTGCATCATTGAGATTATTTTGAAATAATTTTAGTGTGTTGGCATCCTAATTATAGTCATAAATACAACACAGGACTTTGATCTCAAATATGAACATGTCAAGGTCCTCAATTACCATTCCCCTAAGTTAGGTAGAGTTAAAATGGGATTATGTCACTACCCATGGGGGTATTGATAGGAGATTAAAATTTTGTGTTTTCACTTATATGGGTTTCTCCTTCCATGTCTCTCATGATTCTTTAAACCATTCATTCACTAGTGATTTTTACAACTCAAGCTTGAATTATTTTTAAATATTATTAGCCCAATGATGAGCATTCCATATAGATCATTATATCTAATACAAACTATCTATAAGTATTTAATTTTGGTTATATACTACATTGCATTTAATATTTAAGGTCTTATCTAAGTAGGAAATAATGCAATTGTCCTTTGTTTGTATATGATACATTGTTGATTATTTATCTTGTTATTATGCCTATAATTTAGATAAAATGAGCAAAATTTTGTGTACATAAATACATCCCTATGGTAGGATCATTTTGAGAAGACATCAAATAGTTTTAGAAACACTTTTTGGCAATAATTTTGAGGATTCGGTGAAGAATACATTAAGCTCTAAAGATACAATGCTCTGAAAATGCTTCGAAGATGCTTTGAAGATGATTCAAAGGTGTTCTGAAGACACTTTGAAGATGCTCCAATATCACTCTAAACACCTATAAAAAAATGCTCAAAAGATGCCTAAGCATGCTCTAAAGATGTCCATCTAGATCCTATAGATAAGGATAGTGATTCTAAAGATATCTATTGTATATAAATAGACTTCCTATATTTAAATATCTTATTTTATACATTAATATTCATAGTAATGGTCTAAAATGATTTGAATATATTTTTATTTCTATTTTATAAAACTAGATAAATATCTTTAGATCTATGTTAGTTATTTTCTATCTATTGTTAGTTGAGTCAGTTCCAATGCCTTCTTATAAGTATGGGATTTGATTCCTAGATCATCTATATTTTGAATAAGCAAATTTATTAATTTAGATCATTAAATTTTGTATTCTATGAATACACGTTGAGATGTGATTTAAATGCATGTCCACTTCTCATTTTAGAGAGAGTTAGAAAAGTGATTTAATCATTACGAATTATCAGATGAAAGATTCTAGAGTAGTTTTGCATATTTGTATATGTTCCTTCAGTAATAATATAAAGTTTAGCATTCCTTTTTATTATTGAGTAATTTTTTTCCTATTTTTGAGGAAGGATCAAGGACCCACTTATCTTTGAATATTAGGACAAATTGGTATTTTTAGTTTAAATTTTATAAGTATTTCTTTAATCTAGGTAAAATTCATTTACTCCAAAGTGTTATTTCCTTTTCAACTCAAGTGTGATTTACTTTTCAATGCAAGTTTGATTTCCTTTTCAAAGCAAATTGTGATTTCCTTTTCCAAAGAAAAATGTGTTTTTATTTTAATGCAAGTTTGTTTTCATTACATTTAGAGGTTGTTTCAATTTAGTGCAAGCAAGTTTTTTTTATGCAAGAGTGTGTCTTTCTATTTCATAGAAAGTAAAGTTTGTTAATTCATCTCATATTAAAAAAATTTTAGAAGCATTTTAAGTAACAATAGACATCTTCACATTCTAAAATATCACACTATTCTATCTAGTCAAAAAAGTTGAGTGATGACACCATAATGTCTTGTGTTATATGTTTAAATTATGGATTTTTAATGGTGTGAATGCAATAGGAAATATTCATTTAGAAAACCTTATATATTTACTTTTATAAAAATTAGAGTTAGAGTCTTATTTAATATTCTTAGGATTTAGATATCATAGTAGAAGTAAACCCCCCAAATAGTGAACTATGAAATCCAGTATCTAATGATCTCAGTACATATAACCTTGGATACTAGCCCTAGTAAAAAATGACATCATTTTATAAGTAAAATCACTAGAGGGGTGAATCAGTGAGCCCATATAATCCAATTTAAATTAAAATTCCTTCAATCTCTTAATCATTCAATACATACATTCATGATGCATACACATCATTCATAACAATGAACAAGAAAGACAATGCAAGACGTGACATATGTGGGGAACCCTTTTGGGAAATAAAACCCACTAGAATGTGCAATTGGAATATTATATTATAATAAAAATAACTAATTTATACCATCTATAACTGATCAATAAACTACCATCCCTTATTTAGTGAGTCTACAATCTCACAAGGTGCTACAACACCTATTTAGAAGAGATGCAACAACAACTAGACCTTTAGCAAGTTCCAACTTGAAAGGAGGATACAAGCCCATAGATGTTTATATTACACAACAACACCTATGAATTAATCCACCTTTTAGTTTATGTCTTCAACACTTGATGATGGACCTCTGATTAACACTCTTCACCTTCACTCACACTCAATTTGTAAGAGCACTATAATGCCAATAAAATTATGACCTATAAGTCACACAAATAGTCCTCAATATATTTTTCTCTTAAAATCATCCTTTGGGAACCCACCCTTTCCTTTTATTCACAAAACTATACTCTCAAATAAAATTCCACACACAAGTCACTCTCAAGTCTAAAAACCATCATATTTGGTTTCACTATTTATAGACCAATGATGATCATCACCATATTGTTCAGCCAATAGGCATGACTTAACCCTTAATGAATATATATCATCTATACACAACACAATATCATCCACATAGTTCAGCCATAGAATTTATGGTTCATCTTTAAGCAATAACCCCTTTTAATTAGGCTGAATTAGTCCTTATAGGTCTCATGAAGACCTATTCACTCCATTAGAATAATAATAAGAAAAATAAAAAAATAAGACCACATAAAAATGAATATTTCCACTATAAATTACCCCTTAATCATCCTCAAATTCTTAAAAAATCATTTCACTCTTCTATGCAAGCTCAATCAAGTCAAACATTAGCCTTGTTCATAAGGACACCATGAACAAACACACAGTCAACTTCTTAAGCATTGTTCATATTCAACATAGATTAATCACACATATAAAATGATAATTTATGGTCTTAATATATTATAAAACACTCCTCAATAGTTATATCATCTTGAAACATCGAAATACCATCATGAACAACTTAATTACCCTTCTCAGGTTACTTACAAAATATACACAAAAACATAATCAACTTTGAGCATCAATGTATTTGACTGTACACAATTTAATATTTTAAAATTTATATTTCCATATAAAAAAATATTCCTATAAAAAATTTATTTTTTACTTCATGAGAAAATTTTGCATAAATCAAAATATATGGCTTAATAACTAGACACTAGTTTGTCCTTCACAAATTTGAATATTTAAATCCAAACAGTCATAGATAAACATCGAACACTATGATTACATCTTGTTTACTCAATTAATTAGATAAATAATGCACCATATATATTTTTGTATAAATATTTACCTTTACCTCATAGTTCACCACTTCTAATATTGACCTCATCTTGTATAATCTTTTAATATTGACTCGTCACATATCGTCAATCTCTATGGATCAGTCAGGTCTTTACCTTATAGCATTCACCATTTGGTATTAATAAAAACCCACACAATCATGAAAATTGGTACCCTTACATTCCTTTTTATCACTCTTATTATTAAAAATTGACCACTTCTTACCATTTTTCTCAAAATGCACCATTAGATCAATCTTGTTTGATCACCTGTGCACCATTGGATCTTCATTTGGTCCTGCTCTCTAACTCTATTAACCAATGAAAAATTTGACCTATTTTACTTTATTTTTACCATATATATTCACTATATTATTTCCCATAATCCATTATATATCCATTGGTCTTGGTTTTTAACATTGTGCAAAATAGACTAAGTATGGGGACCATTGTTATCTACCTATAAGGCCAACTTTACACGGTCATATATTTTACCTCACTCACTCACATGTTATCAAATTTGGATCATATATTATCATTTAAAATATTAATACAACCATGTATAAATATACTATATAAACCTCACAAGTTTTATATATAATGACATTAAAATGCATCCTCAAATTCATATATTCACAGAGACAACTATGCCTAGAACTATCTAGAAAGGCCAACTTTGGACATGCATAGATTTTGATGTGATTCATTTTTTGACCTAAAATTTAAAAATATAAACTATTCAAAAAAATAAACAAACCCATATGATTAATTTTTTCTTAAATTTCCACATGTGTGATATATACCATCACCAAACTGCTTACTCGACTCTTTCTTGCCTCATGTAAAATTGGCTAAGTATGGGAAAATATTGACAAAATCCCTGAGAGCCCAAATTTTCACCCACATATATTTTATTAAAATTAATCACATGATTTAATATTTAATTAAAATAAACTAGGGACTAATTTTATCACAACCATATGACCAACTTCCCCTGACTCATCCACATGTGGTAATTATGACGTCAACAAATTACCTACTCAAATTTTTTGCCACTAGACCCAAAATGTATAGATGAAAAAAATGACCAAAAAAATGAAATAAACCCATGAAAACAAGAACTCAAATCATTCTTTAATTTTTATAGGCTCTTTCATATTATCAAATCACCATACTCATCCCTAAACATCTCAAACCATTCCAAAATTGAAGATCAACCAAGCATACTAGTACAAGCATATTATACACTTTATCATTACCACTTAGACTATCAAATAACTTCATCCACTCACCAGGACACTTACATGACATCACCATGACATCATTTAAAACTCTCAAACAATCTTTACCTTTGTCATTGATGTTAACAAGCATCATATAGTAATATACATCTCACCTTCCTTCAAGCACTCTAAAATAAGAACTTTCTCCCCCTTGACACAATGACAAAGTGGGAACCAAATAATCCTAAGGAAATAAAAATACCATCATTAGGAAATTACCACCTTAAAAATATTATAAAAACTCCCCCTTACCTTGAAACTACCTTTTCTTTGCCTTGACAACTTCCTCTTGATCCATGCCAACACTCTCTTTAACCAAACACTATAACCAATGAATAAATAACACACAAAAGTAATAAAATATGATGGATCTCACTAAGAAATATTTGAGAGTGGTTCACCCTAATATTTTTTATCAATTTCATCTCTTGATCATCTTTAGATCTCCACACACCATGAAGAACCACCACATAGGCTTACTAGCCTTCTCTCTCAAGCTACCTCAAAAAACACCACAATAACTTCATGCCACTAACTAAATATGAAACATTATTTAAAAATAATAATAACTCTCCTTTAAATATACATACCTTCCTCTTTTAGAAGCACTGAGCAAAAACATCAAATCTTCATACTAGGCCTGTCTAGACTCCTTGTAGCCCTACCTAGAACTTGCAGAGCCCACAAATTTCAATAGACACATCTATAAGACATAAAAATTCACATATATATCACTCTAATTTTACCCCTTAATCACACCAATTTTAAACACCTAGATTAACCTTTTAAACATACTTCCTTCACAAACCAACTTGCCAATTAGACCTCCATCTTGACAAAAACATGAATAATTTGAAACCACATACCTTAAAATATTTTTGAAACATGATTTTATAACCCATTTTTCATAATAAGCATATTAATAATATTTATACTTTAAAACACAAGGCAAATTACTTTTTAAGTATATCCCAAAACCCTAGAAACTTAAAATAAGTAAGGTCAACAAACCTCCTTCTGGTTAATACACACTTCTAAAACTCCTTGCACACCTTGAGATAAATATAACACACATATACAACAAAAATTTATCCTCCATACGTTTTGTAACCCATACATCCTATAACCCATTTTAGGACCTACATACTCTTAGGCTAAAACTAGTAAACTTGAGAGCAAACAAAAAATCTCTAATTGTACACAAAAGATCTTCAAAGCTTGAAATCACTTAGAAAACATCATAAATAAGTGTATAGTCATTTTTTGGAATAAAAATATTACTATCCTTGAATAAATCTCATTAGGCCACCTATAAATACCCATCCTAACCCTGTAAACACTACATACATAGTTATGACATCACTCTGACAACACCACAACATATCTTCCACTTGGACAAACTTGCTCCAATTGAAAACACACATCTCTATCCTTATAGGACCATCTAAAGAACACCAAAACAACACTTGATATTCCATTGAAATAAGTATCTTAAGAATCATGGATAGAGACATCCTTTGCACCACAATTCTCTAAAACAAAGTGAAGATAGGAGTGGCCGACATCTCCTTAGTAACCACTAAAATCCTCTTATATCTATAATATTCCTTGATTTTATTCTTATTCTTAGTCTGAACTATGACAACTACTTCCTTTCTAAATCACTCTCCTTATCTTCTAATATTAGATTGATAAAACATGGAAACAACATAGATTCATGACATACCTTTTCATATGAATAATCCACCTTGAAGTTAGGAACCTCATCACTAGGCACTAAAAATTGATGTTCTTTGCATGATACATGCTCTAAAATGGTGGGATATTCACTTGGATCCATACATACCTTAGGAATAGCTTCAACCAACACCTTGATCTTCTCTTTGAGCTTGGTCTCTTCACTCACAACATGAGCAAACAATGAGATCCTTTGGCACTCTTTAACTTTTGAAGCATTCTCCACCATATCAAATATATTACTTGGACATGTAGTATCATCATGACTCATACTTACCATATTTGGATTTCATGAGTTAACTTTCCTTCTTCCTTTCACTCTAGGAGCCTAATTGAACTCATTTTGACTTGAGGACCTTTTCTTGTAGAATCTAGCAATGTGACTAATCTTCTCACAGTTGTAGAAAATAATACTCCTTGATGGAGACAGTTTTTCTTATCTTGTTTGGATAGAAACTTGTAAGGTGTCCTATGTCATGACAAATGAAAAAAACTCCTCCTTTTAGAGAGAACTCACCTTGTCTAACCTTATATGGATAATGGTTTTCAAAGTGTCCCACATCTAGAAGGTTGAAGCACTTAAATTTGTTCACACCTTTTGACTGATGACCCCCATCATAGTTCCATGCAAACTCATTTTTAATAGGTCTCTTACATTCTTTAGCTTTATGCCCAAATTGATTACATATGTAATAGTAACCATTAAAACTTGCATACCTCATAACATTTGGATATTTGATCTAATTTGTCTTGATTCTAATATCACGTTAATTATTTGTCTAGTGATTTGTCTTTAAAGTATGATTGTCCTTGTCTACATTAGTCTTCATCTTATCTTGAGTTACATCCTTTTGTTATTCTTCATAGCCAATACCAGTTCTATCGCTAGTATACTTTTAACCACTCAAAATATTATCTAGATCACTTAATCTCTTTTCAAAACTATTAAATGACTTCACCTTACTACATGTCTTCTCTAACTCAGATTTTAATGACTCATTTTCAAATACATACCTTGAACATTCATCTTCTTTGGCTTTTAGGCTAGTAGATAGAATTTCCAATTAACAACTAAGATGTTTGATAATATCTTGATGTTATTTTATGTCTTCATTCATTCTTGATTCAAACACACTAAATTTCTCCTCATATTTCTTGAGTTTAGATTTCATCTTCTTATTGATCTTTTTCTCAATATTCAATTCTTCAAAAGCATTTATCAATGCAGTCTCATAGTTCACCTCATATTCATCATCATCTAAATCACTCCAAGTAGACTCCTTTTGATGTGATCAAATTCTTTCTTCATCCATAAATTTGGATTCAACTTCAAAAAGACCATCATCTTCATGATCACACTCTGAGTCACTGTCTTCACTCTTATCTATTGATTTGTAGTCTTTATTGGTGTAGAGACTCTTCTTATTCTTGTAGAACTTGTTATTGTATTTATACTTTCTGAAACCTTTCTTCCTCTTATCAGACATATATGTCTTCTTATCTTCATCTTAGTCTTCATCATGATCTTCATCATCATTCTTATGAGGGAACTTTTTATCAAAATGTCTAATCTCTCCATAATTAAAGAATTTGAAGGGTAGTCTACCCTTATACTTGCTTAAACCTGTTTTCAATTTCCTTGTAAATAAAGCAATCAATTCATCCTCATCAATATCATAAATTTCATCCTCATTAGATTTATTATCTTAGAACTTCTTCTTAGGCTTCATATTTGACTTGAATGTTACTTCCTTCTTTGGTGGTATATCATCCTTATTTTTCATCTCATAGGTAATAAGAATGCCATGCAATTCATCTAACTTTAGCTGAGTAAAATCATGACTTTATTTTATAGTAAATACTTAAGGATCAAAATTGAGAGAGAGGGACCTTAATACCTTTTGAACTATATTATCCTCTTCAATGTTCTCTCTAAGACCTCTGATGATGTTCACAATCTCATCGACTCTCTGTAGAAAGGATGCCACAGAATATTCTTACATCATCTTGAGAATTTTAAGTTTCCTTTTTTGAGTTTATAACTTATCAATCTTGAACTTTGTATCTCCTTTATAAATGATCTACATTTTATCCCATATCTCTTTACTAGATTTATATTGGATTACCTTTGTGAACTTAGTCTCTATAAGACCACAAGTGATGGAATTCATTGCCTTAGAATTATTCTCAAACAACTTCTTATTTTTAGAGATATGGAGTAGTAGGAGAAACATAACCATCCATAATAGATTACCACACATCAAACCTTATGGACAAAATGTTTGTCCTCATCCTTTCACTCCAAAAAGCATAATTAGATCCATTGAACATCGGAGCTTACTTAGTAGAGAAACTTCCTTAATGACTATCCATATTGTACCTTATATCATATTCATGCTATAAATCCTTTACCAAAGGACCTAATCTGATACCAAATCATTATAAGTGCAATCACTAAGAGGGGGTGAATTAGTGAGCCCAGATAATTGAATTTTAATTTTAGTTCCTTTAAGATCTTAATCATTTAATACATACATTCATGAGTCATACACATCATTCATAACAATGAACAAGAAATTTTATACACCCCAAATTAGTCAATAAAACACACATATTAAGTATTTTCATAGTCCTTTCATAAGAGACTCTGATTGGAGAATATGAGTTTTTGTTCACATTTAGCTAGGTCCTTTTATTTGGCTTAATACATTCCCTAGACATCTCTTTGCTTACCCCCAATCATATGTATTCTTCTAGATTTAACCCTTTCAAGCCTAGGCACCTATTTTATACCCATACCCATCCCCCTAGGTCCTACACCCCCTAGATGATAATACCCAAATAGGACTATAGTGTTTAAACCTAGGGTGTCTAGTTTCTAATGCTATTGTCCAAGCACAATTTTGGTTCTAATGGTCAATTTATTATATAGGATGAGTATTAACCCTTTTATTTGATTTTTTTATTAAGTTTTCCAATGTCATCCAAATTCAAATAAATCTCCTAAATTCAAAATAATGAGCTCATATATAAAAGACTACACAAGGCATTTTATATGGAGCACTTACTATTTTGGCACATTAGACATGATAAAATTAGTCAATAGTATAACTAAACTTATCTACATCACACATATATTTTCATTCTTGATCAAGGAATGGCTTAGGAAAAATTCATTCTTACATCAATCATGCATGTTGATTATGAATGTTCCCTAAGGGAGAACTACATTAGATCTAAGAACCTAACTTGAGAGTTAATGTAGGCAGTAATTAGAATAGTAGGGGTTCTTGATTAAATTATCATTCTTCCCACAACCTAATTTTCCCCCTTTTTCCTTTGATTATATTTATTTTTTCCATTTGTGCAGATTAATATAGGTACTAAAGATTGAAATAGACCTATGGTAATATCTAGTTACTTCTATGACCTAAAATTTGGTACAGAGGGTCACACTGAGTAGATGAACAAAAATTAGAAAGATTTTAGCCTAAAAAAAATAACATTGGGAAATTACTATAGTACTAGACACTAGGGTGTCCTATTTTCAATGCTCCTATCTAATAAAAAAATATAGACCAAAGCCAGAATTCAAACATTGTCCCAGACCTACTTCTCAAATTTTAGACTTGAAATCTTTTATTTCAGCATAAATCTAGATAAGTTAATTCTTATTTGTCTTATATAATTATTAGATAAAATCTACAATTTTATTTGTTAAAGTGGATTTTCCCTATCATTTCTAGACCTTTATTACTTAGGAATTGAACATCTAATTTCCTAAAACAATAAAACATTTGGTGAACCTAACTTATTTTGAACAAACCTAAAACCCTAACTACACTTTGGGTTTTTCCTTCATATCTTGTGTAAAATTTTGATTTTTGTATAAATTTTTGTACATTTATCCTATTCAAAATTATTTTTATAATTTAAAATTATTGCATAATTTTCAAATTTTGTAAAACACTAGCTCAAAACCCTAAATTTCATAACTAGGTCATCAAACACCAAACCTTTCCTCCTTGAAAATTTTAGAAAACTATTTTGGAATTTTTGTAAATTAATTACTTGTCAAAAATTATTTCAAAATTTTAAAATTAATAGTTTGTTGTGCAAAAATTTAATTTCCAAAATTCTAATTTTTGTATAAATTTTTGTACATTTATCCTATTTCAAATAATTTTTAGAATTTAAAATTCTTGCATAATTTTTAGAAACTCTAAAACCCTAGCTAAAAACCCTAAATTTCCAAAATAGGTCCTCAAACCTCAAATTTCTCTCAAAAATTTTAGAAAAATAATTTGAATTTATTACAAATTATTTGGGTTATGAAAAGTAATTTTCAAAATTTGATGTGAGTAGTTCTTTATGCATTTATTTGCTACATAGTACTTTTCAAAATTCTCTTTGGTGATAAAATTGCCACAAAGGCAATTCCTCCTTCTCATTCCATAGATCAATTTCTAAAATTCTCTTACAATTATGACAATGATTGGACAAATTTGAAAAATTGCACATTATCTAAAACTATAGAAAATGATTTCATTTATAGTAAAGATAATGACTATTGTTTTAATGAATGATATTATGTTGTATGTAATGATGAGGGTGAATCATAAATAGATGGATATTTTTCTCTTAAACCCATCTCTATTATTCCTTCTTCTAATGAAAATGATTTTGATAAATGGGAAAGATGCTTCTCACCTCATTCTCCTAGGCACAATGCACTAAATGCATAAATTAGTCATGCACTTCCAAGTGAACCTCTTATTAGTGATGATTTACTTCCATGTGAACCTAGTCTCTCTCTCCCTTTTTCTATTGCTATGTTCAAAATACAACAATATAAATTTAATAGAATCAAATTACCAGAGCATAGTTTAAATGATGCATTATGTGTTCCTAACTCTACTCTCTCAAAATAATGTTCAAATGATAACTCTTCTACTCTTACTACTCATATTAAAAATGAATAAAATGCCTATATTCCATCCATGGATAGCATAAATACACATTATATTCCAAATTTCAATGATAACTTATTGCATATTAGAAAGGATTTAAATCTTTCTTTTACACCTCATCCTAGCAATGATGGAAGTTATAATGAATATGATAGTGAACATGAAAATAAATATGAAAATGAAAGTGAATATGAAAATTATACTTCAAATGCTTCCATTTTAAATGAACAAAATGTAGAATGTGATAATGCATGGAATAATGATGACTATTATGCATATAGTGATGAATAAAATGCATCTCATGCTTCTAACCCTTCTCTCATTCCTCTTAAATCTCATGCATGTCAAAAAGTTTCTCCTAATTTTATTCATGATTCTATTTCAAATGGTTTTTCTACTTATATGAATGATTTTATTTCCAATAATGTACTTGTGAATGTTAATAGTACATCTTCTACTAAATTAGAATGTGATTCACTAAAATAGAAAGATATCAATGAATCTCCCAAGCCACCCCTCACTATAGTATAACCCATATCTCACTCCTCACCTAAAGATAATGGTATCCCACATCCCTCTAGTAAGGTCCAAGCTACCATTACTCCTATGGTTCAAGTGATCACACCCCCTCTTTATGATCCACTTACTAAATGTAACATTCTCATGGTTAAAATTAATAATCAAATTCAATGATTAAATGAACCACTTCAAGATACTAATGTACCATCCCAGGAGATCATCTCTTTGATGAATGTAGTTGGTGAATTACAACACCAAGTACATCTCCTTACCTTGGAAAACAAAGCTTATAAATCTTGGATGGATGCTAATGATCTACATGGTAACCCTATTCCAAAGACATTCATAAAAGCTTCATTGCCTAAGCATTTCTAGACACCATCATTTCCTCACTTTGATGGAATTAGAGATCTATTCATACATTTTTAGGCCTTTTATAAGGCTTTGCCACCTCATTTGAGCCCTTTAATTCTACTCAAGTTGTTTCAATAGGAATTGGTTGGGAAAGCATAGAATTGGTTATTTCATCTACTCCCCGTTGGTTCACTACAAACATATGATGACTTCGAGGAGGCATTTCTTATAAATTACATCATAAACATGGGTCCTTGTGTTACATATAATAAACTTGCCACACTATATCATAATTCTTTAGAGCTAACTAGTGAGTATATCTTAATATTCAAAGCTCACATGTTAAGAGTGATATACAAACCAACAAATCTAGAGATTCATCATATCTTCATCAAGGGCCTTCATCAACCTCTTCTTGAGCATCTACTATATCAGATAAAGACCTATTTTAGACATTTGTGTTACATAGTTCTATCTTTGGAAAATAAATTAGGATTAATTGAGGCAAATTTAGTTGATCATATTACTTTAGACTTCACAGTGGCACCTTCACTTATAGCTCCTACTACTTAGCATCCACCATGTTCTAAACAAGATAGGAAACCACAACTAGAAAAGAAACTAGTCAAGAATAAAGAGCATGTTTTTAGAACACAACCTATAGTATGCACTATAGAGAACTACCAAAAAGAACCACTATAGTTTGATTTAAAGTAGGATATCTCATATATCATTTTATCAGCATTACTAAATATGAGGTTAATCACATTACCTTCTATTCACCAACAAGATCCACATCTCTTACATAAACACCCACATTGGCCCTTTTGTAATTATCATCATATCTATGGACACAATGATGATAATTGTTATGGACTCAAATATTACATTAATAGATGTGTTGATCATGATATTATTGCATTCACATAGGGGGCACAAATATCTCCTCCATTATGGAACCCTAAACCTCATTCCTCTATGACTAAGTCATCCCAAGACATTCCTCTATAGGAATCATCAATCACTCATCATGAATGCAATGTAGGTTTTAGGATATAATCTCATAAGAGATATCCTACTCTAATTATTTAGAAGGTTTGGAAACTAGTACAACACAAACAACCCTCCTATAGTAATATTATATGTGGAATGCATAGTGCAGTTCCATATACATATCTGGTAGAGTCATAGACACCATAGTAGAGTAATATTTCAAAGAGATATTCATTATAGCTGAGCTTTTAGGGTCTTATCTCACATAAAAATCCATTACAATTAAGACTAGTTGAACCCAAAGTACAGAGTAATACTATTCCAGAGAAATATTCATTATAGCTAAGTTTTCAAGGTCCTATCTCACATACAAACCCATTACAATTAATATTAAATAATCCTTAGCATAGGTTTTATCTCCATCTCAATATATTGCACAATCATATACATCACAATAGAGGCCACAGGGTATTTGGTTATAAATAGATGAGCCTTCTTCACAGTAGATAATATTAGCTATAAATCACATTCCTACATAGCATGAGTAGTATGGGCACTTGTTCACTTATTTTATAGGGTTTAGATATTGATATAGTATAGTATACATCATATATTCCTTTTAACATCATTTCATAGCTTCACTTATCATAGAAATGATGGAGCCAAAGGTCTAGCTAACCTTTGTATTATTGAGCCACTCTCAGGGAAGTAATATGCACATCATGTTATATTACATCCCCACCTATTAACAAATAACATTCCTGATTCCAAATAACCATCCCTAACCAAAACCAGACTATCTAATCTAGATATTATGAAATCAAACTTATCTAAATGCTTCTACCAATCTCAAATCAACTTCTCTAAACAATTTTACCAATTACAAAAACCAATAACTTTTTGCTTACATATAATCACAAATCAAACCTAAAAAACATATCCAAACATATAATGAACAATTAAATCACATCCCAAATGTTGTCTTTCCAAACATATCAAAATAATCATGTCACATATCCCATGTACCATTTTCTAAGCATATGTGAATTCAACATCAACATCAAACCAACTATTTCAAAATTAAAAATATTACAATACCAATATATTCTAGAATCCATAAAAAAAAATACACGTAAGTTCAAAATCAAACCAACATCCATATACATAACTAGGTTTTCAATTACATAACATATAAAAATATAGTCAATCATAAATAGGGATCATGCCCTCACTCTTGGTCTCACTCTCTCCTCTAGTACTAGTCCAATAATCCTATTTAGCACTCGATGACTCTATGCCTCCTCAATCTCCTAAATGCCTCTTGCACTAATTATCTCACTCCAATAAATGACCATACACCTCATGCAAGTCTACATGTTTCCACTAAAGATCCATATAATCATCCACAATATTTAAACTCATTGATCCATAATCAGGAGGAGGCATCCTATGCCTATCTCACTCAACCCTCAGCTCATCTCTCTCTCTCTCTCTCTCTCTCTCTCTCTCTCTCTCTCTCTCTCTCTCTCTCTCTCTCTCTCTCTCTCTCTCTCTCTCTCTCTCTCTCTCTCTCTCTCTCTCTCTCTCTCTCTCTCTCTCTCTCTCTCTCTCTCTCTCTCTCTCTCTCTCCTCTCTCTCTCTCTCTCTCTCTCTCTCTCTCTCTCTCTCTCTCTCTCTCTCTCTCTCTCTCTCTCTCTCCCTTAACATTTGTAGTTGTAGCTATAGCATCCTAGTCAAACAAATGAGCAATCACACCAACTATAACAATGTCTCTCTCTATCAAACCCTCCCCTATAGCATCATCAAGAACATGTCATGTAATCTCACATAGTTTAGACTCAATGATAGTCTCCTAGAACATGACATCCCCACCACTAACCCCAACAAGTGCCTCATCCTATATACCTCCCACCCAATCTAAACACATAAGAAGTAAAACATTACTTTAGATAAATATTTTAAAATCCAAGATAAAGCCCAAACATAGGTATAAACAAAATATAAATCATTGTTTACCTCCCATCATCTATATCAGCTCAAGATCCTCATATACAAGAACATCCACTCCATTTATAGGATATAATGGAACCTATTGATGCCTATCCCACCATGTATTATATCCCTTAGTACATCCCACATCATATACATCAGGAATGCCTATCACCACATCTCATACATCCATAGGTAATGATGCCAACCTAGCCTCAGTTGGTCTCCCACAAGTCCCTTCTCTCATTGGTACCCATACACTCCTCAACCATACCCACATTGTAGGATGAACATCCTATCAAACTCCAAACTACCTAGTCATTTGTTCATACTGAAAGCACTCATAAAATCTAGACCAATGATCATGTATCACAACTACTCTCCATCCTTTGGCTATCCAAGAAATCCTCTATAGGGCCTCCATCTAATAGTGTTGGGCACCAATCTATCTAGAAACTTCCTATAATGATCTATCTCAGGTGATCAAATAGACAAATTACTCATCCATCACTCACAAAATGGTTGTGGATATGCCTAACTCACCCTCAATAATCCAATCTACCACAATTTTTATATGCTCATAAGCCCAGCAATGTAATAAATTGGTTACACCCACACCACTGCTAAATGATTCATATGTGAATCTATATAGTTCTCTTTATAAATGGACAAGCATAGCCCTTCCCCATGAAAACATAGTACCATACATCTCAATGATTCAAATCACTCTATGCATCCTATAAGTGATAGATACTTCACTACCATCCACAACAACAAAAGAAGCTAATAATATATCCAACCACTTCCACAAACATGGAACACTCAATTGCATAATAACCAATAGTAATATATCACTGTCACTACCTCTCTAATGTACTCTTATGGTCACCCCTATAATGTATCTAGATGCATGATCAATGGCATCCACACCTATGTCATCCTACAAAGACACTCATCGCCCATTGATTTGTAAAAGTAGAAGTTGATACACATCCATTAAGGTCACAATAATCTCCCTTATAGGAAGCTAGAATGTACACATATTATAATTTCACCTCTCACATAGGGTGGTGATCAAATATTTATCCCACTGCACTATACCCAAATCACATACATGACCCAACTCAACTTTATCCATCATAGCTCTCTCACTAGCTGATAAAGGCAACAATAACATCAGAGTCTCCATTACTTGGCCTCTATAGAACTCTCTCATTTGTACCTTACCCTGCACAATAATAGATCATAACATGTATTAGTTAACTAGTCTAACTAAAAATCTAAGCTAAAAAATAATATATTATAAGTCAAAAATCCTAGTAAATAACAATTTCATCAGTTCACCATGCCAAAACAAATTGCCAAACAATATTACAACATCTAAACCAAGCTTCAGCCCCAAAAATCCAATCTTTAAGACATCAACACTAGGTATAGGACAATAGCACTAGATAGGAGTGTTGAAACTTGCATAATAATGTTAGATCCTAGACAATAGTGCTAGACATAGGACAAGAGTGTTGAACCTAGTCAAACTTTCCTAAAATGCTTTAAAATAGCTCAAAATCATGAAAAATAAGTTCCCAATCAAGCCTAAAACATGCATTTAGCTTCTTACCAAGTTAATCTCTCCACCAACCTCAATCTAGGCTATCAACTACTCAAACTAGGTCATGATAGGTGCTCATATCCTTAGCATGTCTTCCACTCCAAGATCTCTAAGTCTCAAACTAGTCAATGCACAAATGAATCAAGATTCAATCAAATTTTCCTATATCAAACCACTTTCTCATTCAAATCAAAATACTATTTTCCCCATAACTCAAGATTTATAGCTCCATTTTATTCCTTGAAATTGTGACAATAATTCCTTCAACATCACACAAACCCTGCTCTCTTACTACATCATTTTCCTACCATGGCAAACACATATCTACTATACCTAAAGATAAGCTTTTATCTTAATCAATCAAAGACACATTTTGATCTCGGTAATTCAATTTTCACTAATCAAACAAATAGACTATCAATCTATTCAATACATTCCAACCAAGTTACTATACATTCTGTTGTTAGTCATCACTTTTGGATCAACCTCCTCCATCACATATTTCATCCCTCCCCAAAATGGGGGAATCATTCTTAATATTCATATTCCTACACCTATCCACTCTCATAGATGGATAAACCATGGTTCTCACACTTCTAACAGTCAAATTATCATATTTAACTCAGATCAATCAAAACATACAATGATTCAGACTACGTGGGTCACTCAGCATGATTTTTACACATCTAATATTTAGATTATCAGTATTACTCAGCTTAGATTAGTCAAGATTATATAGTGGTTTAGACTATATGGGGCACTTAGCTTTACTCAGCTCAAATTGGTCAAGATTATATAGTGGCTTAGACTATATGGGTCACTTAGCATTACTCAACATAGGATTATACAATGATTCAGATTTTAGTGGGTCACTCAACATTACTTAGGACATTCATAGGGATGCACCTTTTTTTATAGATACATAGACTATCTAGATACCATATTTGGGGGCATGTACATTAATACACATCTCATGCATATAACTTCATATAACATGACATAGTTATAGACCATATGAAAGATTATAGGCATACTATAGAGCACATTATTTTTTATCTACAATTTTGCACATGGGACATGACATGATAGATCACATCACATGTGGTTACATAGATTTCCATATTTTCTAGACACATCACTCATATATCAAATTTGGGGGCATGATACATATTTTCATATCCTTTATCTTCTAGGATTATATATATTAGGATGGTAAGACATACCATTTTTATTCTTACACATTTTACTAGCATTTTTAGTTTACACCCAAGCATTAATCATGTTGTTACTAGGTTGGACCGTATGGTCATCTATAGTGATTGGTCCATTGTATTACTTAGACTTAGGCCCAAGATTTTATGTGGGATGGAGGATAGGCATTAGTTTTGGACCTTTGAGCACTTCTCAAATCTAGTTTAAATTATTTATATTTAGTATAGGAGGCATCTATTATAGGGATTCCTTCTTTCTCTAGGCACTATTTAGATTCAGTACAGGGGGCATCTATTATAAGGATTCCTTATTTCTCCAGACACTATTCAAATTTAGTACAGGGGGTATCTATTATAAGGATTCCTTCTTTCTTTAATCACTATTCAGATTCAGTGTAGGGGGCATCTATTACAAGGATTCCTTATTTTTCCAGCATTATTTTAATTCTTCATTTACTTCCCTTGCTAGGAAGTTGGACCCTTTTTAGTACACTTATCTTCACATAGGTAAGTTTAGGTATGTAACTTGTTTCTTTCTTTTACTCCAGTACCTCATTTAATTGCATCACTATATTAAAAGGGGGAAAATGTATAAACCCTAAATTGGTCAAGAAAACACACATATTATGTTTTTTCACAGTCCTTTCATAGGAGACTCTAACTAGAGAATATGAGTTTTTATTCACATTTAGCTAGGTCCTTTTATTTGACTTACTACATTCCCTAGACATCTCTTTGTTTATCTCCTATCATCCATATCTTTTCAAACTTAACCCTTTCAGGCCCAAGCACCTCTTTTAGACCCAAACTCATCCCCCTAGGTCTCATACCCCTTGGACAATAGTACCCAAATAGGACTATAGTATTGAAACCTAGGGTGTCCAATTTTTGGTGCTATTGTCCAAGCATAATTTTGGTTCTAACGGTTAGTTTTTTCTATAGGATGAGTCTTACCCCTTTTCTTTGCTTCATTATTAAGTTTTATAATGTCAACTAAATACAAATAAAGCTCCCAAATTTGAAATAACAAGTCTCTTATATAAATTAATACACAAGGCATTTTATATGGAACACTTACTATTTTGGCACATTAGACGTAATAAAATTAGTCAATAGTATATCTCAGTTTCTCTACATCACATATAGATTTTTATTATTGATCAACGAAGGGCCTAGGAAAAATTCAATCTTGCATCAATTATGCATGTTGATTATGCACATTCCCTTAGGGAGAACTACATTGAATCTAAGATACTAACTTGAGGGTTAATGTAGGCAATAATCATGATAGTAGGGGTTCTTGATTGTGTGATCATTCTTCCCACAACCCAATTTTCCTCCTTATTTCTTTGATTATATTTTTTTCTTCCATGTGTGTAGACTAATATAGGTACTAAAAATTGAAATAGACCTAAAGTGAGATCCAATGACTTATAAGACCTAAAATTTGGTATGCAAGATCATAATGAGTCGATGAACAAAACCCAAAAATATTTTAGCCTTGGGACAATAGTAGTGGGAAAGGACTATACCACCAGAAATAAGGTTGTCCTATTTCCATTTCTCCTATCCAATAAAAAAATAGAGACCAAATATAAAATTTAGACATTGTCCCAAACCTTCTCCTTAAATTCTAAACTCATAATCTTTCATTTTAGCATAAATCCATCTAAGTTAATTCTTCTTTATCTTGTATGATTATCAGATAAAATCTATAATTTTCCCTATGAAAGTGGATTTTCCCTATCATTTATATAACTTTATTACTTAAGAAGTAAACATCTAATTTCCTAAAATAATCAAATATAAATATAATTCAAGATCAATCACATAACACATGACATATGTGGAAAACCCTCTTGGGGAATAAAACCAGCTAGAACCTATAATTGGACTACTATCCTATAATAAGAAAAATCAATTTAGACTAACTACAACTAATCAAGGAACTATCATCCCTTATTTAGTAAGACTAAAATCCCATAAGGTGATATAACACATGTCTAGTAAGCTACAATAATAACTACACGTTTAGCAAGTTCCACCTTACAAGGAGGTTTTAACCCCTTAGATATTGAGCTATGAAAACAAAACCTATGAACACATCCACCTTTGAACTGATGTCTTCAACACCTGATGATGGACCTCTAATCAACACTCTTCACCTTTTCTCATACTAAATTTATAAGAACACTATTCTACTAATATAATTATGACCTATAAGTCATATAAATAGTCCTCAATCTATTCTACTCATCCACTGGGCACCCACCCTTTCCTTCACTTTAATACACTATGCTCTCAAAGAAAATTCCACACAAAAGTCACTCTCAAGTCTAAAAACCATCATATTTGGTTTCACTATTTATAGAGAAATCATAATCATCACCATCTTGGTTGGCCAATAAGCATGCCTTAACTATTAAGGCATCTACCTCATCGAGACACATCATAATACCATCCACATAGGTTATCCATCTCACCCATGGGTCATCTTTAAGCAACAACCCCTTTCAATTAGGCCAAACTATCCCTTATAGGTCTCATGAAGACCTATTCACTCCATTAGCATAACAATGACCAAAATAGAAACATAGGATCACTTCCAAATACATATTTCCACTTTACATGACCCCTTAGTCATCCTCAAATGCTTATATCCATCATTTCACTCTTCTATGCAAGATCAATCAACTCAAACATTAACCTTATTCATAAGGACACCATGAACGAACACACCATCAAATTCTTAATAATTATTCATACTCAAAATATATTTATCACACCTCCAAAATACACACACATAGTCCTCATTGAGTATAAATTATTTGAGCAGCATTCCAGGTGATAATTCAGGTGATGGTTTTACCCCAATTGGTGGTACAACTTTTGGGAGCCATAACTTTTACACCATAGCTTCATTTGAATCCCCATTTGAACCGTTGGAAAGATAATAATGAGGATAATGTGGTAATATGTCATATATCTCTACTTGAAGGATTTTTACCCTATAAAACCCAATGGAAGTGCCCCAAATTTTAATTTTAGTAGTGTAGTCTAAAAATACTAAGTTTCTAAAAATAGTAAGTCCTTAAATTATGTATTGTTGTAAATCATGAAAGTCTAACCACTTAATATCCCTAAATATTGGTGACCTTCCACATCCTCATCATACCTTAAAAACATGTATAAATTAATATGTAACCCAAAATGGAAATCAAACATCTCTTCTCAGAGATAGGCATATGTTTGGGTCTGCAAATTTAATGAATAAAACATCTCTTCTCAGAGATAGCATTATTGTTATTTTATTATTCTTGTTTCTTGAATTATATTTCAATAAAATATTTTTATTTTTGGATCAATAAAACACTCTCTAATATCTATCTCATCTTGAAACATTGAAATGCCATTATGAATAGCTTAATTACCCTTCTTGGGTTACTTGCAGAATATGCACAAACACATATTATACTTTAAACCTCAATATATTTAACTATACATAATTTTATATATTAAAATTTATATTTACATATTCACCTCAGATTCCTCTATAAATTTTCTTTTTAATACATCAAAAAAATTTGCACATATCGAAAGATATGGATCAAAAACTAGACATTGGTTTTTCCTTTGTAAATTTGAATATTTAAATCTAAACAGTCATAGTTAAACATTGAACACTATGCTCACATCTCATGTCATCATTAATTTATATCAATCATGAACCATCTATATTATAATATAAATAATCAAATTTTAACTCATATTTCACCACTACCAAATGTTAAACCTCAAATAGTTGGCCTCATCTCATGCAATCTTGCAATATTGACTCATCACGCACCATCAATCTCTATGGATTAGTTAGGTCTTTACCTTATAGATTTCACCATTAGATCTTGATCAAAACCCCTATTCTCTTGACACTTTATACCTTTTCATTCCTTTTTATTAATCTTACTATTAAACATTGATCACTTGTTACCATTTTTCTCAACATGCACCATTAGATCAATCTTGTATAATTGCCCATGTACCATTAGATCTTCATTTGGTCTTGATCTTTAAATATATTAACCAATGAAAACTTTGCCTTATTTTACTTGATATAAACCATATAACTTAATTTTATGATCACTCATGAACCATTATATTTCCATTTGGTCCTAGTCTTTAACATTGTACAAAATAGACTAAGTATGGGGACCATTGTTATCTTCCTAGAAGGCCAAGTTTGTACATTCATATCTTTTACCTCACTCACTCACATGTTCTCAAATTTAGACCATATATTCTCATTTTAAATATTAATCTAACCATGTATCAATATTCTCCTATAACCCTCACACATGTGAGATATAATGACATTAAAATTACTCCTCATATTCATTTATTCACAAAGCCAACTATGCCTAGAACTATCTAAAAAGGCCAAATTTGCACATGCATAACTTTTGATATACTTCATATATTGACCTAAAATCTATCACATATTAACTAATCATAAAACTAAACAAACCCATATAATGAACTTTTTTTGAAATGTCCACACATGCAAGATATACTTTCACCAAACTACTTGAATCTTTCTTACCTCATGCAAAATTGGCTAGGTATGGGAAGATATTGACAAAATTCTTGGGAGCCCCACTTTTCACCTACATATCTTTGATTATGATTCATTTAATGACTTAATATTTATCATAAATCAAATAGGGACTAATGTGATCACAACCATATGACCATCTTCCCCTAACTCATCCACACATGGTAATTATGATGTCAACAAACTACCTACTCAGATTTTTTACCACTAGACCCAAAATATCTAGATGAAAATAATGATCAACGAAATGAAATCCACTCATACAAATAATAAATCAAAGAATTTTTGACTTTTTCTAGGACCCCTTGCATAATTCAAATCACCATAATCATCCCTGAACATCTCTAACCATGCCAAAATTGAATATCAACCAAGCATAATAGTATAAACACATTACACACTTTTTCATTGTCATTTAGGCTATCAAGGCACTTCATCCACTCACTATGACACCTTTATGACATCACCATGACATCATTGATAAATCTCTAACACACCAATCCATTGATTTATTAAATGAGATGTATAATGATAGGTTATTATTTTTGGCATCATTTCTAGGGACATTCATCAATAAGTGTTAATGAGAACCTACATTAGTGTTATACAAGTAAATTCAAAAACATTCATAAAACTCAAAAATAAAAAAACAATCTATTAATCTTTAGATTTATAAACCACCCAAGAGACTATCAAGGATGATTTATATCTAAGGGATCCCAAATAAATTAAGAAGAAAAGAGGATTTAATCCTTGTTGGAAAGATCAAGAAGTGAAGGAAAGGAAATTTAAATATGTATACAAAAATTTTATAATTATTCTAATGAACAAGGTTCATCCTCACAAATATATCCTACTATAATAATCCTATTTAGAACATCTTCTCCTATAAGGAGAATTGATCCTAAAAATCCCCTTTCTTAAATAGTCAGATTTGATCCACAAGCTCTAAAAGAAGAAGATCTGATCACCAATGAATATTATCCTCTTGAGATCTACCATAGGTTGAGCACTCAAGAATATAATTTAGATTGGATTTATAACCAAAGTTGGGAAGAAAATATGGGAGATAAACATGCACATGTAGAAAACCTTGATCGACATCTTCAACAGGACATAAATTTTTCCTATCTGATTAGCTTGGGTCTTGATGATAGAACTTCCATGAAAAATATCTCACCATCCATTTTACCTACTTTTATATGTAAATCCTTAGAGTATCTTGATCAGTTCCTTTTTGAATTTCAAGTTCTTTGAAAAATATATGACTATGTCATAAATAATCAAAAGTTGAAGTTATTCCCATCTACACTCAAAGATGCAGCCATGAGATGGTTCATGGGCCTTGAGGGTAATTTTAACACCACTTGAGATGAAATGGAAATTTTATTTCTCAACAAATATTAGGATTATTTTAGAGTCAAATAATGGAAGGAATACTTTTTAAATATCAAACAATATGAAGATGAAACCTTAGAAGATTACCTTGATAAGTTAATATTTACCTATAAAAGGAGTGGTTACCAACTCACTAAAGATGTTTTTAAAATAGCCTTTCTTAAAGAGTTATATGATGATTCACATGATTATTTGAACCTAATGGGAAGGGTGACATTGACTTCATCAAATTTTAGCATTATGTACTAAATACTCTAGGACAAGACCTAGCATAAGAAAATCAAGGTTTGTAAAATCACCTAAAGTTGGCCAATTAGTGGAAGAATTTGATAATTTAAAAATATATATTCTAGTTTAATTGACATATACCTTAGATGGACTCTAAAAAAAATCTAATGCTACCAACACTAAATAGTATTCAATATATTGTCCTAGATGCAGACTCAAACATGTGATAAAAGATTGTCTTTTAGACAAAATAGTGGTATGTGGTATTTGTGATCTATACCATGACACATATAATTGTAAACACCTTCATACTTTAATAAACCAATAATTATGAACACCTTCCTACTTTAAAAAACTAAGTAAAACAAGAAGCACATATAATTAAAGAAGTGAACTTTATCCAAAGACAAGGAAACTAGTACTCCCAGCCTCAAAATCAATTTTGTCCAAGATTCCATCCCAATCCATGGATGGAACCATGGGATAGACAAGTCACACCACCAATCTAGGGTTAACCACAACTAAAACCATGGGGTAATCAAGAATGGATGCCATATATGTGGGAAATGCTTCAAAATCCTTCACAACCCTAGGCACAATAGCAAAACCAACAACCATATTAGGTACAATAGTCACCACCTCAATGGTCAAATTAATAATATCAAGTACAAGAATATTTCCACCATAGAAGGCCATGACTCATTCACAACCTTAGCCACCACAAATTGAGAATTAGGTTAACTAACCATAGTTACCTACCCAACTAGTGACAAACCCAAAAAATAGGTAAAATACACATGTTTATGGAGCTAAGCAAGAAAGTAATGTTGTAAGTGGTTTATCTGAATGTAATAATATTCATCTCAGATCAAGGAAGATAGTAAGAGATTCACCCATCACCATAACTAAAATTTCCAATGATGAAAACACTTCTAAATCACATGTAATCCAATATCTAAATGAAAAAAAGTTAGAAGCCACAACCACACCAACCAAAATTGAAGATCCCCCTGCTATTCTATTTTCTAAGAGATTTAAAGAAGAGAAACCTAGGGAATATTTTAAATTTATACATAGATTAAAAGAGATGAAGATAGAAATTTCACTATTATGAGTCATTAAGGATATTCCTGAATTGAATAAAATCATAAAGGATTATGCATTAAAGCACAAGGAAGAAAGAAATGGTATCTTAAAATAATTTAAGTAAAAAAAAAATTGTTGATTTACTTGTAGGAAACATACTTGTTCCTAAATATGGAGATCCTAACAGTCTTGTGATGACTATGACAATTAGGAATAAGTCTATTGCAATTGTTCTTATAAAACTAGGAGCTGCCATAAACATGATTATTGTCAACATAGTAGAGTCTTTATCTCTTACAAGGCTTCAACCTACCACTAAAATATTACAAATGACAAATCAATCCACTATTTCCCCTAAAGGAGCCATAGACAATGTACTAATCACCATATAATCTTAGGAATATCTTATGGATTTCATGATCCTTCAACCTAAACCAAAGAGAGTAAGATATCCAATAATTCCTAGTAAACCTTGGTTAGCTATAGTTGTAGAATGAATTAACTATATATATAGAAACATGACCATTTTTAATGGAATTCATTCTAAATAAATATATCTCTATCCACCTACTACACCTTCAATGGATATTTTTAAACAAATATGGGTGGATCATTCTAAACAAAACTAGACTAGTGTGTCTTCCTTAGCAATGGTTACCATCAAAAAATATGTCCAAGAGTTTTAAGAACAAATAAAAGAAGATTTAGATCAAGAAAGACTAGCTCTAAAGTCTGATAGTTTTGATCTAAAGTCTGACAATTTTGATCTAAAGTTTGAAAGACTAGCTTTAAAGATTGATATCTTAGCTCCAAAGACTAGAAGTTTAGCTCCAAAGACTAGTGGCTTAGATCCAAAGACTAGTATCTATGCTCTAAAGATGAAAAATCATGAATGGGAATGATCTACCTACATTATTTAAAATCAAGACAATGTCATAAGATCACCAAACATGTTATCTAGTATATAAGACATTCAACAAGCCATAGTTGACTGAGCTCAAAACAAACAGAATTAATTCTTACACAATTTTCATTATCTATTGACCAATATTATTTACATAAGTGAAAAGTTTTACAAGGATGTATCCACACTTCACATGTTAATACCACACACATGTCCATTTAATGCCTTGATGAGTGAATATAGATAGTTAAATTCCATTATTCTAGGTATTAAACATATTGCAATCCAACCTAGTAAACTATTGAATATTAACCATTGGTTAATTGACTAGTAGGAAAGAAAAATGTTTGATGTATTGGTATAATACAAAATATTTTTATTTGTATTATAGTGATATTAAATTAATACATCATAGTGTCTATACACATCACATATACACTAAAAATGTTATACCATTCAGACAACCATAATGAAGGATTAACCCAACCTTGAAAGATATTGTTAAGGAGATAGAAAAAATATTGAAAGTTGGTTTTATTTATCCCATATTTGATATTCAAATGGTTTCACCTCTGTTAATTATGCCTAAAAATAATGTAAAATGGAGTGTCTGTGTAGACTATAGAGAATTGAATAAAGCCACTATGAGAGACTACTTTCCCTTAACTTTATAGTTCAAGTTTTGGACAATTTGGTAGTAAAACAATATTTTATTTCTTAAGTGGATAAAATAAAATCAAAAAATCCATCAAAGATCATGATAAAAATATATTTACCTTCCCCTGGGGATTATATGCTTATACTGTCTTTCCTTTTGGAATGTGTAATGCACCTACTACCTTTTAGATAATAGTGTTAGCCATATTTTTTTCTTAAAAATGATTGTGTGGAAGTATACATGGATGATTTCACTATCCATAATACTAAATTTTATGAATCTTTGAACAATTTGGATAAAGTACTTACTAGATGTGAAGAACATCAAGTATAGTTGAGTCATGACAAATGCATCATAATATTTGATGAAGGGGTAGTCTTAAGACATCATATCTCTTCTCAAGGAATAAAAGTATATCCTAAAAGGATTAAATTAATTTATAATCTCCTCATTATACAAACATAAATAGATGTTAAAAGTTTTATCGATCATGCAAGATATTATAGAATATTTATTGAAGACTTCAGTAAGATAGTTGCACCTATGTTTTTCTTGTTAACAAAATATAGTATTTTTTTATGGAATGATAAGTGTCAAGAATCCTTTCAAACATTAAATAACAAATTATGAATGCTCTAGTCTTGAAATTACCCAATTGGGAAAAGCCTTTTCATATCTATATTGATGCTTCTAATAATGTATTAGGAGTAATTCTAGGACAAAGAGATGAAGATGGAAAGATGTATGCCATTTATTATATCAACAAGAATCTTACTCCCATAGAGAAGAACTACACTACCATAGAAAAATAATTTCTTTTTGTTGTTTATGTTATAGATAATTTTAGGCACTACATTATTGGTAATTAGGTATTTATCTATATAGATCATTTAGGTATTAAATACTTAATGAATAAAATAGTAGTAGGTATAAGAATAATTAGATGGCTATTGTTGTAATAATTTGACATTACCATCATAGACAAACCTTAGAAGTATAATATTATTGTTGAATTTTTGTCTAGATTGATCACTACAGGTGAAGATGAACATGTGGAGGACTTCTCTAGATGAACAATTGTTTTGTATATCTACATACTCCCTATGGTTTTCAAATATAGAAAATTACTTGGAAATAAGGAAGTTTTCTTATTCTTTTAATTCTAAAAAAAAAATGGTTAGAGCTAGTTCTCATTTCAAATGGTTTAAAGGCATGTTGTTTAAAAATAGACTTGATCATGTACTTCATAGGTATGTCAAAGAAGATGAATTATATGACATCATAAGAGCATTCCATAGTGAATTAGGAATATGACATTATTTATCAAAAATAACCCTTCATAAGATCCATAGTGTAGGCTACTACTGGCCATCTCTTTACAATATTGTTAAAAGTTTTGTATGGAAATGTGATCCTTACCAAAGGATGGGTAAGCCTACTTTATCTTCTAAAATGCTTTTCCATCCTCAAATAAGTTTATAACAATTTAAAAATTAGGGTTTGGATTTTTTTGGACCAATAAACCCACCATCTCAAGAAAAAGAATATTTATTAGTATGTATTGATTATGTTACTAAGTGGGCTGAAGCGTAGGCACTCACCTTTGTTAGGGAAGAAATGGTTGTTGATTTATTATATCAGGAGATCATCCTAAGATTTTGAGTTCCTAGATCTATTATTTATGATTGATGACCCTAATTCATGTCTAACATAATCAATATTTTCACATAACTATACCATATCAATCACAAGAAATATTCACCATACCAACCCCAAGCTAATGGGTAAGTGGAAGTCACCAATCAAGAACTAAAAAACATTATAACCAAGATAGTGGATATTAGTAGAAATGATTAGGCATAAAAGTACCTAAAGAATTTGGGGTATATAATACACCATAGAAGACAACCACAAGATTATCTCCATATGAAATTGTGTTTGGAAATAAAACTTTGTTACCAATAGAATTTGATTTTTAGACATTGAAGATAGCAGTTGATATGGGAATTGATCTTGATGAATCATAGAAAGAAAGAATAATGTAACTAAATGGGTTGTATAAATTGAGAATAGATGCACTCACTTAAACTAGTATGATCTAGAAGTAGAGAAATCAATGGCATGATACTCACATCAAAGAAAGATAGTTTCAAGAGAGATATTGGGCACTTATATTTGATTATAAATTCTAAAATTTTAAGGGTAGTCTTAGGATAAGATGGGTGGGACCATTCCAAATCAAAACCATTCATAGTGATGGCTATGTCTAGCTTTAACAATATATGGTGACCAAAGGACACTTTTGGTCAATGGTCATAGGATTAAGTGTACAAAAGACCTCTTAGCAAGGAGGAGTTTATTGAGTAGAATCAAGACCAATTTGACCTTATGGAAGAACTTGGTTCTTCTACTAAGGTCAAATGATCTTTATAGTAGACATCTAATAAAGGAGTATTGAAAACTAGCAAATGGTGGTTCTCATGCCTTTAATGTGTGTGTGTGTGTGTGTGTACATATATATATATATATATATATATATATATATATATATATATATATATATATATATATATATATATATATATATATATATGTAGACATATATGTATATATATATATATATATATATATATATATATATGTATACATATATATATACATGCATATATATATATATATATATATATATATGTATGTATGTATATATGTGTGTGTGTGTGTGTGTGTGTGTATGTATACATATGTGTGTGTGTGTGTGTGTGTGTGTGTGTATGCATATATGTGTGTATATATATATATGCATATATGAATGTATATATATATACATATATATGTATATATATATATACATATATATGTATATATATATACATATATATGTATATATATATATACATATATATGTATATATACATATATATATATACACACATATATATGTATGTATGTATTTATGTATATATGTGTATGTATATGTATATGTATATGTATATGTATATGTATATGTATATGTATATACATATGTATATATATATAATTGAGAAAATAAAAAATACTAAAAGGTGAAAACTAAAAAATGGCACTTTCCAAAAGAAAACTTATGTAATAAAATATGAATTGTTATCAACTAACCTATCTTATCATACTTGTTTATCCTTGTAAGACACATGAAAATTTTAGGAGATAGGCACGAATACATAAAATAAAGGTACAATTGTATTTATTTCCCAAAAGGTTAGGAATTTTCTATTTCATGTCATGCATGTGTGATCATTAAGTAATTAACAACTTTTCAAGTGGACAAGTTCTAGTGATGCCACATGGATGTGATGAAACCATCATCATCATCACATTCAAATATTTGATGTGAATTTGTTTTAAAAAGGAAATTTTTAAAAAGATATGATGTGATTCAAAAATCATTACGAATATTGCTTCAAGTGTTACCAATTTTGACCCTTACACCTTATCATTGATAATGACTAAAAAAGTGCTTTCCCATTAAATATTTCATGCTTTGAAGTGCTCACCATAATTATTTCCATAATTTTATGATAAATCTTTAGTGTTATTCATTGTTATTGACATCCATTATTGTATCATATCCTTAATTTTTTGCCTTCCTCTATACCCTATGAAATTTTGAGCTCCATTTTTCACAATGTAATCAGGTTTTCAAGAAAATAGTGATAGCTTAAAATATGGGAGGTAGGAATAAGAAAAATAAACCAAAATCATCAAATGCATTGCTATAAGATGAATTGACTAGATTTTTTTTTTTTGGTAGGATGGTTAAATTTTATAAAAAACATTTCAAGGTTTTTAGGAAAATATTGTGCAAGAATTATTTGGAAATTTTGATGAAGACCATTCCATTAGCATAGGAGAACACATTTTGGTGGATTTCTTTGTAATCAATGATATCTCTAGAATTCTTGAGGAGGCTGTAGTTGTCATGGATAAATTAAGTTTTGTCAACTTAATTCAAATGTTCATTGAAGGAAATGAGATCCATCCTAGATTAGCCAAATCCCCTCATGGTGTGGCCAGAGGAATTATGAGAGACATCCTTCCATAGCCATGGCAAAATGTTGCATTTTAGGTTATGAAATATCTTACCTGTGATGGTCAATTTATGGTGGTAGATGTAGGTGCCTTATGACTTCTTATTCATTTATGAAATGGAACTGCCAAAGCATAGTACTAGGTAAACCTTCCATATTTTCTTCACCATACCCTAATTAATGTTGCTCAAAAATTAAAAAGAGGAACTAGGTCCATCAAACACCATGGTTTGGTTAACCTCATTTATTGACATCATTTTCTCCATAAATCCTCCTAAGTTTATATTAATAAAAAACCATGTCCCATTTCTCCTCTTTCCATAATAGTAAAATTTAAATAAGGCCCATATTTGGTGCCCTCAACTCTATAGATGTTGTGCCAATGATCTAAAAGATGAATGGGGGTTTCATCAGAAAGCCCTAATCCTCCAATCAAGCTCTGATGAAGTCATCAACTCATTCTTTGGGAGGAAGAAGAAGGATTTGTATAGGCAACCAAAATCTTGGAAATCTTAAGCTCTCTCATAGAAGTTAAATATGTTGAACAAGTAGTTAAAGATTAAACCCATGCATAAGAAATTTTAGTTGAATAAGAAACCCTTGTAGAAGAAATTATGGATGAAGAAGCAAAAATACCTTTACCCTCTACAGTTGATAAGGGTCAAGTGCCATTTACAAAATAAGATACATATTCTCCCTAGCCTTCTCATAAAGATGAGGAGCTCTAGCATGACATGGATATATCTTAACATGAATAAACCATTTGGTAGCAACATGTAGATTTGGATTTTCTCCAATTAATATTACAATGTAAGAATCAGACTATTACCAATTAGGAAAGAAGATGTGAAGAATTTATTTCTCAAGTTAGGGCACAAGAAGTAATTCTTATAGTAACGAATTCTAATAAGACTTGAATACATAATATAATGTTTTCCCAAACTTAATAATTGATTACTTTATAAAATTCCATTACCAATAAGGATACTCAAATTTTTAATTTGCAAAATTATATTATTGATAAAGATACTCAAATTAATAATCTATGACGGTCTATTTTTGGTAAAAATGCATTGATTTATTAGCACACTACTAGGATAAAAGAGCTAATCACTCATACTTCTAAGCTAAAAGCCTCTCTATAAGCCATGCAAAGGGAGATGAGGGAAATAGAAGTATAGACTAAAGGACCTACAATGGTTATTCCTTCCTTCCCCTTTCCACTCCATGAAATGATTTAAGTTTGGAATAAATCCCAACATAAAATTCAAAAATTGGTAGAATAAAATTCTAAGATTAAATTAGAGTCTCAATAGAAAATAAAAAAATCTTAGACTTCCATTCATAATATTTGTACAATTTCTAAAAAATTGTTATCATGTAGGTAACCTTCCTCTGCCTATATTCTTTTTCTTCATGAATAATTCTACAAATGGTAGATACAATTTATTTCTCTTGGCTTTCCTCATATTATTAAAGATGAACATATGTTTATGGATGTATTTCTCAAGATTACCATAAAAATACAAGATAAAATTTATATTTTTAACATGTTTTTGGGTTATTAGTTTGGTTTTGTAGTGAATTTATTTATAGAGGAAACATAATTTCATGATTTCCTCTCCACCATGCAAAATCAGATAGCATGGGAACAAGCCCATAATAAAAAAATTCAAATGTAAAACACCAAAGGTTTGTGTATGAGACCTCAATTTCTAGATGCTCATAAGCTTCTTGCTATTTTTTATCCCATATACCATATGTAAATGAAAAATAAATACCATGAATTGTTGAGAGCCAATGTAGTAGCTTTTAGAGATTTTATGAGCCAACATTCCACCAATTCCATTATGGCCAACATAGCTAGGTGGGAGACTTTACCTATTGCTTTAGAACATAGGGAAGTCATGAGCCCCACCACCATTAGGTGGAGTTTTTAGAGATATTATGCAATTGCATAGATTATTACTTAATTATTATATGAAGAATGATCAAATGTATGGATTGGAATGGTATTTAGACCTCCCATTCTTCTCTATCCTATGTCCCCCAGGAAAAGTTATCATAATCAAGTGGAAGTTGAATTTTAGGCATGGTTGCACACAATAGTAAGAGATTATGGATTCTTACCCATAGGTTATTATGATTGGGGGAACCATTTCTAGATTTATGATCTTAGTCAATAGTTAGAATTTGGACTTTTGGATTGAAGACTAGTTCTTCCATTAAGTTTGCAAGAGGAATTGAAAAAGGTAAAGTTTTAATGATGATCATTCCATATAACTCATTATATTTAATACAAACTATCCATATGTTTTGTCTTTTGGTTATATACTTCATTACATTTAATAGTTAAGGTTTTATCTAAGTAAGAAATGAATGAAATTATCTTTTGTTTGTATATGATACATTGTTAATTCTTTATCATATTATTGTTTCTAACTTAGATGAAATGAACATAGTTTTATATTTAGAAATACATCCCTATGGTGGGATCATTTTGAGAAGACATCAAATAGTTTTGGCAACCCTTTTTGGCAATAGTTTTGAGGATTTAGTAAAGAATACATTGAGCTCCAAAGATCTAATGCTCTAAAGAAACTCTAAAGATGATCCAAAGATGCTTTAAAGACACTCTAAAGATGGTCTAAAGACACTCTAAAAATTCTCTAAAGGCATTCTAAAGACCTATACAGAATGCTCCAAAGACTCCTAGGCATGCTCCAACGATGTCCACTTAGATCCTACAGATCAAGATAGTGATTATAAATATATCTATTGTATATAAATAGACATTACATATTTAGATATCTTATTATAGACATTATTATTCATATTAATGATCTAAAATGATCCAGATATATTTTTACTTTTATTTTTTTTAAACTGAATAAATATCTTCAAATTTATGTTAGTTATTTTCCATCTATTATTAGTTAAGTCAGTTCCAATGCTTTCCTATAAGCATGGGATCTGATTTTTAGATCATCTATATTTTAAATAAGCATATTTGGCCATTTAGATCACCAAATTTTGTATTTTGTGAATAAATTTTGAGATGTGATTTAAATGCATGTATCCTTCTCATTCCAAAGAGAGTTAGAAAAGTAAGTTAATTAGAAGAAACCTTCTAGTGTAGTTTTTCATATATGTATATGTTCCTTTGATAGTGAAATAAACTTCAACATTCCTTTTCATTATTGAGTAAATTTTTTCCTATTCTGAGGAAGGAGTAAGGGCCTACTTCTATCTAAAGATCAGTAAAAATTGGTATTTTTAGTTTATAGTTTAGAATTATTTCTTTATTCCTGGTAAAATTCATTTACTGCAAAGTGTGGTTTCCTTTCCAACACAAGTGTGATTTATTTTCCAATGCAAGTGTAAATTTCCTTTTCAAATGAAAGTGTGATTTCCTTTTCAAAATCAAAGTGTGAATTTACTTTAATGCAAGTATGTTTCCATTACATTCAAAGGTTGTTTCAATTCAGTGCAAATGAGTTTTCTTTATGTAAGAGTGTGTCTTTCAATTTCATAGAAAGTAAAGTTTATTAATTCATCTCATATTCAAAAAAAAATATGATCAATTTAAGTAACAATAGACAACATCTTCACATTCTAAAATATCACACTATCCTACCTAGTTAGGCAAGTTGAGTGAGGACACCATAATGTCTTATGCGAGATGTTTAATTTGTATATGTTGATGGTGTGAATGTCATAAGATATCTTCAATTATCAAACCTTCTCGATTTATTTTTATAAAAAATAAGGTTAGAGTCTTTTTTATTATTCTTAGGATTTAGATATCACAGTAAAAGTAAACCCCTCAAATAGTGAACTGTAAACTCTAATATCCAATGGTCTCATTACACACATCCTTATGCACTAACCCTAGTAAAAAATGACACCAATCTATTGATTGGTTAAATGAGAGGTATAATAATATCCTATCACCCAAGGTAAGTAATGAATGATTGACCTATGCTTTATTAGGGGATGGGAATATTTTTTGGATGGGATGATGGAGTGAAATATTCTAGAAATTATTTGTAAATTTGAAAAATATGTCATCTTACTCAGATGGTTCTAGTATTTCAATTTCAAATTTTCCATTTGAGGCTAGAAGAACTTGGTACTATATTTTGGAGATAATTTTAGGTGAAATAAAAGGGGATTGAATATTGTAATGTTGATTAAAATTTGTCCAATTTGGTACTCCCACCAAGATATATCTTTTAGGGGTATGGATATCTTTTTATCTTTTTTCCTTAGTTTGTTTAACTAGTTCATCCAAAAACATTTATATATTTTCATATTCTATCTCTTTTGATAAAATTTCTAATGATAGGGATGGACTCACTACATGTGTGCTTATGTGACTTGTAGTTGCTAAAGGTGATGCCTCATCTTTTGGTCTTATAGAAAAAATTATAATCCTAGGTGAGAATATACCTAAGTCATTCCTCTTATAAATCATATGCTCAATCAACCTTTATTTTGTATATTTCTACCCTATCCTACATAGGGTTAGTTATATATGGGAACAAAAATATTTAAATTATTCTAAATTTTAAAATTTAAACTTTTAACTAGAAAGTAGTAAATTGATTTAGAAAGTAAGAAATTTTATTTAAAAATTAGAATCAAATCATCAATTAAATATGAGGTAGAAAATATCACCTAAAAACTAATAGAGTCACTTTAGGGACATCTATTTGATTTATTAATAATATCACTTTCACTAATTGTAAACCCAAAACATTTATTTAGTAAAGTGTTGGCACTAGATATGCATCACTAGTCTCTTTCAAGGGTTAAGGTCCTAAGAGTTGTGTATACGGAAACACACTCACATGGAAAGTAAATAAAAATAAATACATAAATAAATAATATTAAATTTAAATAGCAATAACATAAATCTATTTCTACCTTGTAAACTTCATAAAACTATATGAAATTGAACATGTAGCAATCATAAATGCTTATGTAGAGAATAAAATAGGAAAAAAAAGATCTTATGGTCTATTCAGATAATAAAGAAGGCGTTTACACAATGTAGAATTTTATTTAAACTAATGGATGGGATATTTACCATAATTCATCTAGATTTGGCTATGCCTTGATTAGATTTGTGTTACAATCCCTTCCTCCTATAATAGTTGATTACTTTAAACCATTTTTTTCATTAATGATCATGTATTAATGAGAATATTTATATAGTGAAATTATAGATCTTTGGGATAGAATTCAATCCTTTATCTCATGATTTCTTACTTTCTAATTTCTACTTGGTAACCTATGCCTTGTTTCTTTCTCTTTAAATAGAGAGGGAAAGTTATTATTTAGATCTTCTAGTTACAAAAAAAACTATAAACTATTTGATGGATATTATATGAATTTAAGATAAACACATGCTCATTATTTGTGATAGATTTTAAACCAAAAATTAAAAAAAAGGAGCAAATAGGATGTAGGAATAGAACATTATGTTACATTATTGTAATAGTCTTTGAGGAATAGTCCAATGGAGAATAAGTGATGATAGGGAATTATAATGTGTCTTGTCCTTTACCTAGGTTATAAGAACATTTGAACCTCAGACCATGGATTAAATCCATTTCAAACTACTAACTATCCATCATAGTCATAATAGGGAATTAACAACATGTGTTGTGGGTTAGATTTTAGTTTTTATGGATTAGAGTAATAATTATTACTTGTTAATAACTACTAATAATTATAAAATAATAGAGAGGAGGGAGAAAGATAGCAAAAAAGAAGTAGAGGGCACTCATATTTTTAAATTTAACTTCAAGCATGAAAACCAAATAATTACTACTAAACCCAAGAAATACTCTATAAGGGAAAGTGTGTCACTGAGAATGATGGGAAAGGCATGATATATGATTCTTCCAAACATTTAGTTGATGAAGGGGTCCTACTCTAAGAATGTTCTATCTCTAATCAAAATATTCCAATATCCCCTATATCTTGGATGGATCAAGTGTTGGGGAAAAGAATGGTGGGACATGACTCCTCTGAATTTTAGCTCAAATCATTAGTAGATAAAAATGAGTTATGTTTTAACGTTCCTAACATAATTATGTAAAGGACAAATTGAAACTTTCAAACTCCCTTTTGGTAAAATTGAATGGCTTCTATCCCAACATTAATTCCTTCAAAAGATGGGCTAACCAAAGAGGGAAACCAAAAGGTCAAATTAGACTAGCTTCCCTAACTAGAAATTTCTTCTTGATTAACTTCACTAATCAGGAAGACTATTTCAAGGTCTTAACAGATGCCATGGTTTATAGATAGGTATAATATTTACATAAGGCACTATAAGGTAGGCATAAGCTTAAGTAGCTCAAGATTGAAGGACATCCCCATGTGGTTTATCCTAGAACTTTTACTTAAATATTAGGAACCTAAAGTGACTATGGGTATTGATAGGGCCCTCATCCAACCCATAGCAATTGATCCCATCACCAAATCTTTAAGAATGGTGGTATTTATATTTTAGGTTTTTATCTGAATAGATAAACCCCTCCTTCATTCAATCAACATAAAATCTAAGTACAAGGAGTGGTCTTTGTTAATTGAGTATGAAAATACTTCAATCATCTATATCAAGTGAAATATACTTAGTCACTCAGCTAAAGATTTCCATAAATTATCAAAAACCAAATAGGCACTTAAACCCTTTTAGGCTAGGAAATATGAACCCAACCCCTTAATTGGCACTATTTAATCAACCAAAAATATGGTTGGCACATACATAGATATCAACTCAATCCCCATGACACAAATCTCACTAAGGAACCTAGTTTTAGCACACACTAGCTACAAAATTATATCCCCTAATCACCTAAAGAAGTTGACCCCTAGTCCCAAAGAAGAAGCATCAGCTCAAGAAGGGCCTAATAAGACCATGACTAGCCCAAGGGAAATGGGTGAAAAGAGTACAAAAGGTATTTCAATTATAAGTTTCCTATACAATAATTAGGAACTATTTAACATCTAATACCTCATGGAAATTATAAACCTAAGGGATATAGGATCAGACTGAAATAACATAATATTTGAGGACCCAAAAGCACACAACTTTGTTAAGTCTCTCATCTATCAGATCCCTCTATTTATGAGTGAAACAAATGATACTCTTCAACCCCATGATATCATTATATCACCAAAGTAAATGTCATCTCCTTCAAAGGATAAGTGCCTATGTCCAGTGGTTAATACTCCCACTCACTTATGAAGGAAACTAGATGTAGTCAAAAAACCAAGAAAGGCAAAAAGAAAATGGATGCATGAGAAGGAATGAAATATCCAATCAAGATTCCCAAACAAATGCTTAGAAACAAGTAAATAACTGGTGAAATAGCCAAGGGTAATGAAATAACCCTTAAAACCCACTTTACTAGATAAAATAAATGAAGTTCCTATCATGGAATGTGAGGGGGATTAACAACCCTAGGCAATAGAGGCTAGTAAAGAATTTGATAAAAATGAATGATCCTCTTATATTTCTATTACAAGAAATAAAATTATAAATAATTTTTTGATAAATTCATTGGTAAAATTTATAAAAATTCCAATCACACCAACTCAATCTTAAAGAGAGCTTCTAGTGGGATTATTGTCTTATGGAATTCTCAAGACCTATAAGGAAAATAACTAATTAGGAGAAAGAACCATGTGTAAGTTCTATTTAGGAAAAAAATGAATGACAAGTGGATAATTTCAAACATATATGTATCTAAATACAAGAACCACTAGATAGAAACTATGGGAAGATTTGGTTAATTTTATGAAACTTGATGTGAATTAGAAATGGCTAGTGACTAGAGATTTTAATTCCCCCTAACCTTAATGTAAAATAAGGGTGGGTTGATTCATTTCTTTGAAATCTTAGTAGAGTTTAATGAATTTATTATATAGGTTGGTCTCATGTATGTGTAACTCAAGTGAAATACATTTACATAGACCAATAGGAGAATCAAGGAGGATCTAATCCATGTAAGATTAGATAAGTTTTTAGTTTCTCTAAACTAAGACTTACATTACACTAGCTCGCTTTATTCCCTGCCTAAGATTGGATTAGATCATAATCCTATTATATTTTAAAGGGATAAGATTTTAAACCACAAGAACATTCCATTAAAATTTAAAATTATATGGTTGAATCACCCTAATATCTTTGATTCCACAAAGTCATGGTAAAAAGAACCATTCTCAAGGATGGAAATGTTTATCCTGATCAAAAAATATGATCATTTGAAAACAAAATTAAAAATATAGAACAAGGAGGTGTTAGGAAACATATTCACTAAGATTAAATCCATGAAGGAGGTGTAATAATTATAATAATGTTTTTCTATCTAAACCACAAAAAAGTAGTTGATCTCAGTATAAAAGTACCTTCTTAGCAAGTATCATAATCTTGAATCCAAATAAGAATAATTACGGAAATAAAATTCTAGATGCCTATGGCTTAATTAAGGTGATAAAAATACAAAATTATTTCACCATTATTCTTATATAAATAGAAATTAAAACATGATCTTTGAACTGCTTCTTGAGAATAGACGGAAATATAAGGACATGGATGATATAAATGATAAGATTATACTCTATTTTAAGAACTTACTAAAGGAAAATGGCTCTCAAGATGTTATAATAGAAGAAATAATTATGAAAAACCTCCCAAAGATGATTAATCAATCTAAGAACATGAACCTCCTCAATCCACCTTTTGTTGAATATGTCAAATCAATGGTCTTTTCCATGGAAGGAAATAAATATCCCAGGTTGGATGGTTTCCTCCCCCGCCCCACCTTCTTTTTAGAAATTATGGGATATCATACACATAGAGATGGAGGCTATGGTGAGTGATTTTTTTATATATGTAACTATCATAAAGGAAATTAATAATATGTTTTTATTCCTCATCCCCTAGAATCCTAGAGCTAAGAACTAAAAGAGTTCAAACCAATTAGCTTGTGCACTACTACTTATAATAAATGCTCATTAACTCTAGTTATAAGGATATTACCACTATTGAGAGAATAATATTAGAATATAATTGAACATTTATTTTTTAATGAAAAATTACTAATGGAATAATTACCATCCATGAGGCCACAAACTTTATTTTAAGCTCCTCTAAATAAGGTATGTTTATTAGATTGGACATGAATGAAGCATATGATAAATTTTCATTGAGATTTTTGGATAAATACCTTGAAAGTTTTATATTCAATCCCCCCTTCTAAGAACTCAATTTTAGTTGAATATCTAATCCCAAGTACTCCATCATTATTAATGGTATCCCTAAAGGTTATTTTCTGGCTAGGAGAGGTCTGAGACAATGGGATCCCCTATCCCCTTACCTTTTGTTAAAACTCTAGGTAGAAGAATTTAAGTTACTCAAGAATAGAGCATAATTAGTGGCATCAATGTGGCCCAAAAAACCATCCCTATCACACATGAGTAGCTAGTAGAATTCACCTTCATCCTTATTGAGGCCTTTGTTACTAAAGCTATGACCCTCAAAAGAATTATCTTAGATTATGATAAGGTATCGAAATAGAGTATCAACTTCATAAAAATATAAATCATATTCCTTAACACTCCCATTGAACTGTAGAATAAGTTAGCTACTATAATTAGGTTCCATATCAACAAAGTCCCTTCTACTCATTTGAGGATTCCACTCTTTCTAGGTAAAATTCTATCATAATTTTGGAACCCCCTAATGGATAGAATACAAAAAAAATGGATGAAAAGTCCATGTTCTATCCTAGGCTCTAATTACTCAAAATTTCCATCCAAAGTATACTATTATACTTCATGTCTCTTTTATGTATCCCTAGTAAAGTAGCATACAAAATCAAACAAATTCAATAAAAATTCATCTAGAGAGGGTTTGATGAAAGATTCAAATTTCCCCTACTCCCCTAGGATAAGGCATGTATTCCCAAGACAAATAGAGGGGTGGAACTCTAGAGGTCAAATATCATGAACATGGATCTCATCTCCAAGTTTGGATGGAAAGTTATGAAATAGGATAAGTTGTGGATTCATATCATCAAGAACAAGTACTTGTAAAGAGGTAATAAGGATAGCTTCCTCTAGGAGGAAGGTCCAAAATATGGATCAACTTTTTGGAAAGCCATTTATAACTACATAGGTATCCTCCAAAAAGTTTGTAGGTGGTAGGTAAGTAATGGGGAAATAGTTGCCTTTTGGGACAACCCATGGATCTCACAAACTATTCTTTCTTCCTAAGATCCTTAGAATAATCTTAGCCTTACATTTAAATCCTCCTATGGGTTTAAATCCAAATATTACTAATTTTTTGTGGATGGAATTTCACATTGGAAATATCCCTAGTTGTATTTGAATAATGCATAATTAGCCTAGGCCTTACATGAGCTTAATGCCAAACTATAACAAATTCATATTCCTCTTTATCCCAAGGATGACATCTTTCTCTGGATACTGAATAATATGGGTCCTTCTCAGTGAAATATGGTTACTTGTTCGAGATATACCTTGAAGAGGAAGGGAAGTATTGGAGACCTCTTTATGTGAAACATCTCACTTCTAATGTCAACATCTTCTTTGGTTTTTTCCCCAAGATAGAATCCTCATGACTGATAACTTGGCTAAACATGTCATAGTCATCTTGAATAGGTGTACCCTCTAAAATCATATAAATAATTAGTTTACCACCTCTTCTTGATCTATCATTTTGGGTCTATGGTTTTGGATTTTCTAGTTTAGAAGTTTAAGATTTCTTAGGTCTATCCTATCTCTATCTAGGATGTCATAATATAATGGTAGCCAGTATGGATCTTACCCTCTCTATCATTATTATGGCATCTTCCCCTTATATATTTGTTCTCATAAATTTGGAAGGCTATAAATGATTTAATTTTTATAAAAAAAGGTGGAACTTCAAGTCCATCTTCCTTAATTTATGGTTTACAATCATGGAGAAATAGAGATCCTTCCCTCTCAAAAATAAGTTCTTGGTTTATTTTTATTAAGTATCTATTCTTCATAACTAGAACCTTTCTCATGTTCTTGTTGATTCCAAGCTAAATGTGAATAGGATCCTAACTATATGGTCATATCCCCCTCTAAGATGGATTAAGCTTAACTTAGATGGGGCCTCAAAAGGAAACCTAGGAAAGGCTAAAGGTGGGGGAGTCATCAAACTAATCATGTGGTTGAAGCTAAGGCCTCTTTATGAGGTATTCAAATTGTTTTTTCTCCAATGTTGACAAGATTTCCATAGAGGGTGATTAATTAAACATTTTTAATGCCATATCTGACAAGGTTACTCACTCTCACATAATTAATCACATTATATATGATGTGAAATTCCTTATGTCACTCTTTATCAAGGTTTCCATTTTGCATATTTTTAGGGAAGGTAATATAACATAGATATACTTATGAATATAGTGGTTAGATACCCATTGATAGTCACATGGAAAGGAACCACTAACCTACTCATTCATTTATTAGAGGTAATCTAAAATTATTTGGATAACATTTCATAATTTCTTTGGGGATAGATACATGTGGGATTCTCAACTTCAAACATGTGAATTTTTAACCCCTATATGATTGATCGTTATAGTGATCAAGTGAAATTTCCAAGTGAAAATGCCTCCATATCTATCAAATTTTATTTATATATTAATTATCTATGGGTAAAAGGAATATTTATAACTCTATTTAAAATTATGGGGGCAAGATTATTGAGCCTGTGAGACACTGTATATCTCAATCATGTGGACATAGAGGGGATAGTCTGGCCTCTAGTTTTATGGATAGTAGACATTGTGATACTGATGATTCATATGATTAGGGATATTTTTCCCTAATTATTAATTGACTCTTATTCTATTATAAACATTAATCTTGATTATATACAATGAGCTTTATGATTATTTTCTCATATGATTTTTAATTTTTGCATATATCTTGTGTTCATTTAACATCTCATGTTTATGTAATGGTTAGTTTTATATTATGTTATTTAAATTTTTATTTATGTATTATCATAGATTAAATGTGGTTTTTAATGTGTAAAATAATGCTATATTTTATTATATTAATATGTACTACTATGTTCTGGTGTTGATACTCAACACTAATTTCCACACCCATTGGGTAATAATAAATTACCATAATCTTTTAAATCCAATTGTTGATCCTTTTGTGGAACAAATTGAATGAATTTTTTTTTCTATTATTGTTGTGAGATACTTTTAACTTACACTTCCCTTTAATATATATATTTTTTATTCACTTTTGGTATCCATAATTATTTAGAAGGATATGTAATTATGCTTGCATTGTATTATGCCTTATCATTTAAAACTTTTCCTTATCTAAGTTATTTTATAGTTAGAGTTCAAGTGAAAATTGGTTACATAATGGGAACATCATATAATGTATCAATCATAGTATAATTCAAACAATAATAAAATATTCTTCTAGAAATATCACCTCAGAATTCTAATGAACCATTGGTTCCTTTGTAGAAATGTCATGGGATATCTTAGTTTTAGTAAAATGAGTAGAAGTAGATGGAGAAGTGGACCTTGTCAAACAAGTGTAAACTTCTCAAAATTTACTAATCACTTTATCTATAAGTTGTGTAATATTTTTTCATAATCCATAATAATCATTTTCTTGATCTCCATTAATACTATGATAAATTCAAAATAGTTTGCCCTTTATTTTCTTAATAAATTGAGGAGTATGATAATAGTTATGATCCAAAGTGATTAGATTATTATCTAATAATGTATGTATAATATCATGTGGTTGATATTTAAAACTATCAAATTAGATTGGTTACCACTTATTGAAAGTAGGTTTTTTCATTCTGGGTATTGCTTTGTAAACTAGTTATTTTCCTTTTATTTAGGTCATTGACTTGAATTTTCTTGATTGGTATGTTTGCCTCTAGACGTGGTATATTTACCTTAGCTTCATTATGTATAAATTATTTTTTAAATTAATGTCTTTTTGTGTCTTATTTGGATTTGTGTTTTGTGTAAATTTATCTTCTAATGTGAAAGTCTTTTTTAAAAAAAGCTTGAAATTACTCATAAGTGACATAAATAAGCTATACTTTGAGAGGATAAATGAGGCCTCTATAAAATATTTATTATTTTTCTAAATATTTTGGTTGATATATTAATTTTTAAATATAAGTCATGAATCAATAAAATGTAATCACAAACTGACTCTAATTTTCCTTAATTAAGAGAAGGTAAAAATTTATATATAAATTTTATTCCCTTATTCTAAATAAATCAGATTAAAAATGTATTTTCTAACTCAATATATGAGTTTAAATATAAACTAGGCAAAGATTGGAACCAATCTAAATATTTTATAATTAAAATTTTTGAAAATAATTTTAGAAAAATCTAACTACCATCATATATGTCTATAGAATCCTTGTATTATCTAAAATGTAGATAAGTATAACTATTTCCATCAATCATAATAAATTTAGTCATGAGGAATTTTTGGGGTACTGGTGCATTTATAATATTGTGCATAATTGAGTTTCCACATATAGCATTAGTATCAACCTAAGCATGGTATGTCTTAATTTCTAAGGTTAAGTGATGCATTTTGTGTTTCATGGCACCCAAAAAAATAATTAAGATATGAATTCTTGGGAATGCATGTTAATATAATTAAGAGGTTCATTTAATGGTTCATTATTGTTATTTTAATTTGACATAGGTACACTATTATTAATGGATGAAGGAGCTCTAGATAAATAATTTTGTATACTATGCATTGGTTGAGAAAATTCATCACACTCATGTGTTACATCATCTTCCATAGGTTCACATTCTGAATATGTATCATTACATATTATTACATTGTAGTCACATTTTGTTTTAATAGAAGGCTCATTTGGAGAGATATTTTGACATTGTATTTCAAGAGAAGATAAATAATCATCACATGTATTTGTATCATTTAGTATTTCTAGAGAGATCAAGAGTATTCAACTTTAATATTCCATTTCTAAAGATAGAGAATGAAATTCATATTTTGTACATTTATTTGTCATATTTAGAGAGAGAATTAATTTCACATTCTTTACATTATTTTTTCATTTATATAGAGGAGTTTCATATTATTTTTCCATTTATATAAAGAGGAGTTTCACATTATTCAAACTATTTTACCAATTCTAGAGAGATAAGGAATTTCACATTCCTTATATTATTTTTTGATTTCTATGTGGGGCTTGTGCTTTTGTGTTTTATAATGGTTGATGGGATGAAATGATGTGGAAAATTTTAAAGATAATGTGGTGTACTAGTGAGAACATATTCACTTTTTAGTTCATAGGATGTGTTATGAGAGTGCATGTATTCATTAATATATTACTCATCTTGTTATATTATATTATTAAAATAATAATTTATAAGAAGAAAAGTAAGCTCTTCTATGTCATCATTAGTTTATTCATATTCTTATTCACTTTAGTCTTGACTATCATACCAATCCTCTTGATATTCATAATCATAATCCATTCTTTCACTATAGTATTATCCATGTACATAATTATCATTATTAATTACATGTTCTTGGATATTAGTCCATTCATTATCATATCTATAAGGTATAGATCTTATAGAGAATAAGAAATCCAAAATATGATAATCATTAGGGGTTTATTATTGATTATCCATTTTTTACTTTTATAGCCTTAAAAACACTATTGAAATATAGGCAATGACTAATCCAAATAAGTGAACACATAGGGAGGATAAGGAAAAAGGTGAAAATATGATTTGTGTATATAAATCAAAAACAAATTAATGGAATCTTTAGAAAATAAAATCCAAGAAATTTTTTTGTGTAAAGAGATTAGAAATGAAATTTGAAACCCTAAGTGAAAAAATATAACACCTTGGTGGGATTATTTGATCAATATTCAGGTTCACCAATATCTTAGAACCTAATTATAATTAAAAAAGCTTTTAAGATATAAATTATTAGAATAAGTTTTAAATTTTTATTTGCATAAAATAAACAAATATACATGCTAAATATAGTAATGAATATACAACAAGATGTAAAGAGGATCTTAGCTTATTTTCTATACAAATCTTAAGTTTGATTATCTAAATTATATGTTTCAATATTTCATCACTAATTTGTATGTGATCTATCTCCACATATTTCATTATATTCACTTCCAACCTATTTGGTCAGTATCAATAGTCATTACTAGCTTTAGTGGTCAAAACTAACCCTGCATACAATAAGTGGCTATTTTATTTTTGGGTGATGTGATTTTGTCTCTAATTTTTATTCATACCTTTATCTACTTCTATAATCATGTAGGTTCACCTATATATCCAAACCTTAGTTATACATAATAAATTCAATATCATATAGGTTGTGTCAAACAAACAACTAAGTTAGACTGACCTTGATCAATCCCCATTGATAAACCTAGTGATACACCACATTTACAATACTTTTAATAGGGTTCAAACTCAAATGTATTTATATTGTAAATGTGTGTGTGTGTGTGTGTGTGTGTGTGTGTGTGTGTGTGTGTGTGTGTGTGTGTGTGTGTGTGTGTGTGTGTGTGTGTGTGTGTGTGTGTGTGTGTGTGTGTTTGTGTGATAATTTTGTATGTAATCATAGATGTTATTTTTTCTATCTTTCCCTTGGTATAAAGATGTAAATATAAATTGACACTTGTAAACTTTAGATTTAGCTATAATAATTCTATAAGTGTAATATGTAATATGCCTAGATTTGGATAATTCAATTTTATTTCCAATAATACCTTATAATATATTTGAATATATAGTTGTATCTAGTTTTGAATTAAATACTTAATGGTGTTCAAAATCTAATCAAAGAAGTTGAAATGTGCCCAAACAATGGATACAAATTGAAACATGCCCAAAATAAATTAAAACGTGACCTAGGTCAATTCCACTATTAGTGGTAAGTACTGATAATGGATACTGACCATAAAATTTAGAACTAACCTATGACTTAAATTACTAGGATGATAGGAAGGGCCAAACATCCCTATAAAATATCATATTAGATTGGTTTTGATAGAATAAGGGCATCCCAAAACAAATTAGAATTAATAAGACAATCAAAATATTAAAATAAATGTGCCACTAAGTACTTAGTTCATGGTTTGAGATCTATAAATGTAATTTTGTTTAAAATAATTATGAAACAAGGCTTGTACCAAATCTGGGTATCTAGAAACACATACATGAATCTACATTATTATTCTAAACTAAGTAACATATACTCAAAGTTGTATAAAAATGACATATACATATATATTTGGTTTTAAATTATTATAAATGTTGTATATGATATATATACAATATATATCCTCTTCCTAGTGACATTAAAACCCTAGCCTATGAACATCAAAAAATAAAGAAAATGAGTAAAATAATGAGTAAAAAAAACAAAACAAAAATAGAATTGACCTAGGATTTTTAATCCAATAGTTTTAATATGTTTGATCCAATAGATAAGATCATTGTTCCACTTTAGGGATGAAGTTACCTTTTACCTAATTTTAAAATTTTGTTCTTATTTGAGATGTTATGTTCTAATTACCTTCCTAATTCTTTCTTGCATTAATTAAATTCATTTAAATAATAATAATTGATTTTTAAAAGAACATCAAATTTTAATTATTATCATTATGCACTTTTGTGTAAAGAAAACTATCATTATTATATATTACTATTCTAAAAATGCATCTTTTGAAAACTTATTTACACTCTAACAAAACCCCAAAGGAATTCAAATCAAATTTCCTTAAAAAAAATAATTATATGCATATTTTTATTTAGAAAATAAAATCCTAGGAAAAAGTATTATATTTATAAGAAACCTCTATGGTATAATTCCTCAAGTTTAAAATTTTAGTTTTAAAATAATTGCCATGGGTTTTGGAAAAATATTGAGTTTTAATAAAATAAAGGAAAGGGAGAACTTTAAATTCATATAAAATAAAAAATCAAGGTTTTAGTGTTTTAAAACTTTATTCTTTTCCTGGTAAAACCCATTGGACTATGTAGTGGTCACAGTGTTAACCTTAAGGATAGATATGAAAGTGAAAATTGTGAGGTCGAGTGGTGAAGGCCATTGTCTTCATAGTAAAACTAACACTCATTTTAGCAATGGGTAAACTATAGCTAGCATTTATTTTTATATTAATGTGGTCATATTATATATATGAGTATCTCGAGAAGTGAGTGTGAGTACTAGTTACTAAACTTTAGGGCAATTTCCCTTGTATGTTAATCATACTTTCCTATTATGATAACCTTGTAATACATAAGGATAATCATAATGTGAAGATATAATTATATAACTATGTGATGAATTGAGTTGTTTCACTATTTTAATAAACTATTAAACATGTTCATATGTAATTATACATGTGTTGTTGATGAAGAAACTCTTTAGATATGGAGAAACTCTGAGTAGTGTGATATTGGATAATGTTGGAAATTCATACTTTATTAGGAAAAAGGAATATAGGTTCATTTAATTTTATATCAACACTCAAATGTACTATTATGGGACATTGATTTTTTGTTAGAATAATAAACGTAGGATGTTGAAGTGTCATGTATCATGGTAATGTTTAATTAAGAGTAACAGATTATGTTTCAGATTTTCATGTTTATAACTTATAGGAGCATATTTATGTTGTGATAGTTATTCAATCTTTATTTTTTCTTAGATAACTAAACCCATTTTGGTGATGAATTATCATATATGATACTCTTCAAAATTTTAAGTGGATAACTATATCTAACCCTAATTCCAAGGATTAAAAATGTAGGCTACCTAATTTCTGGGGGCATCAGGTCATAGGTCTTAGGATAGGTTAGGATTTCCCCATAACCAATCATCACATTACGCTAATACTCTTTTAAAATGATCTATAGTATGATAATTAAATTAAAAAAATAATTAATCTAAATTCTAAGTATTGTTTACCCTTTTATTATGCTTATTTTGAGATGATGTTTGTTGCCTATGCAAAAAGTATCAAAATGTAAACTTTTCTTGGTTTGTGTTACCTTGGAGTGACATTTGATCATTAATTTATAAAATATCTTATCCTTTGATATCCATAGGCTGGTAACCCTATAATATAAACCTTATAACCTAGGTTTACCTTATTTTATTTGTATGTTTGACCTTAGAAGAATGATAGTTTGTTTCATACACTTCTTGAAATGAAAATGAAATATAATCAAAAGAGACTTTTTTATTATTATATTTATTTTGTTTCTCCTTCATAAAAATAATGATAATTGGATATTAAAATAAATATTTTTGACATGTGATAATTTCAAAAACTACTTTTGAGCATAATTATATCTTACAAATGTTTGTATGTCATGATTATGGAAAGTATTACTATGTGTTAAATAAATTAATTAATTAATTACTAATTTAGTTAATTTTGTGTGTCACGCTTCCTCTTTTGTAAGTTTCAATTGATTAAAAATAGTTAAATTTTTTAATGTTATTAAATTAATTAACAAAAAAATTACTATGTTTTACTCAATTTTTTTGGGAAATTTTAGGCATGACATTTTGGTATCCTAACACAAGCTCAGCACTGACAACTCTAGGTAGATAATTTTTAATGGTTTAAAATCTTCTATAATAATTTTTTTTATTAGGTTTCCAATATGTTCATTAATAGGATAAGTATATTCATGAGATAATGATACTTTTGATGCATGATGTTGTGATGTGTGGGGATGTTCATTTAGGCATTTAGCATTCTTATGATAGTTGAGATTCATAATTAATCAATAATTTGAGAAAATTGAGTAAATAAGTATATTAGAGTTGTGGGCCTATAATATTATCATTTTCCCATGTATATCTCCAATGTTTTTTGCCTTCATTGTGTTTTTTGGTGATTATATCCTTATATCCATTATTTGTGTACCAATGTTGACAAGTGTTACATAGTTTACTCATATGTTTCCTTAACCTTGGTATTAATTCATGTATATATGTATGTAAACCCCATTTATAACCCCTCTCATCATCATGTATATGTGTATAACTATAGTCATATAAAATGAAAAATTGGATGACTTCGGCATGGCTAATATCACCCAACCTATAGGTCCTCTTTCTTGCTCTCATAACCCTTCTTGATTAGTCTTTCACTGATTCCCAGTCATCCATAGCTTTTTGAACTGAGATTTTTTAGACTTGGGTAGCCCTCTCAGGCCCATATTTATCCCCCTAGGTCTCATACCCTTAGGACAATATCACCAAACTTGGACAAGAGCATCGAAACTCAACATGTCATATTTCTGGCACTATTGTCCAAGTTCATTTTTACCTCAAACAGTCAAATTTCCTTAAATCCTTATCTTCTTCCCTATCAGCTTAAAAAAATTTGTCTAACCCATAATAATTAATTACCCTATAAAAGTAAATTCGAAGTCCATTTAGAGGGGTTAGCTCTCATTTATAGGAAAGAAACAAGAATACAAGAAAGTACACTCAAGTACTCTTCCCTATTCTCTACATATTGCCTTCCAAGATCATTTCAAGCCTATTCAAACACTCATATCAGTCCCTAGTCATCCAAAGTACATCTATTTTTTTATAAAGTTGCATACATCACCCATTATTGCACTAAGCACTTTAATAGGAGAACTAAATTAGCTTGATCCCTCTTCAAAGTATTGTTATGTAGGTAGTGTGCCCAAACATAGGGTGTGAAGTGCATCTAGTGTATTCTTTACACACTAACCCCTTCCCTTATTTCCCTAAGTTTTAATTCAAGTTCAAGTGCTAAGAAATCCTAAGCATTTAAAATATTTAATCAAATAAATAATGAGCTCCAAAGGATTTTAAGCCTCAAAATTTCATAGATAGGGTAACAAAGACCTACCAGACAAAACATAGAAAGCTTTCAGCCTCAAGACAATAGCATCAAAATAAGAATATAGCATTGGATAGTAAGGTGTCCACTTTTTTTACTCTTGTCCAACTTAGAAATGAAGTTCAATAACCTATTCTAGCCTATTTTCTAGTCTTACTCCTCCATTATTAGACTATATCTCAATCCAAATCAACTGAAATAAGCTAAGTTCTAATTTCTCTCACATACTACTATATTTAGAAAAAGACAAAATATTATCTATTTACACCAATAAGTAGGTTAAATAAATCATATCTATTTACTAATTTATATTTCTTAGACCCTTTATTTACTTATTAATTAAACACCTAATTTCCTAAAAATAATATAACATTTGGTGAACCTAACTTACTTCAAACTTTCACACAAAAACCCTAGAAACCCTAGGGATAATTATTTCTAATTTTTTTCCATAATTTCATAATTTTAATTGAATTTAAAAATCATAAATCTATCAATTCATTGAAAAAATATCACATATTTTGTTCAAACCCTAGTTTGTACATATTAGGTCCTTTTTTCATACAAACACATTCAACACACTAGGAAAAATATATTGCTAATTTTAGAAATATTTTTTTATTTTTCCTATATTTTTCAAGCAAAATTCTATAAATTTTGTCTAAATTTTTCAAATTATTGCACTAATTTTTAAAAAAATCATTCCAAACCCTAGTTTCATCAAATACATTCTCAGTTATTTTTCAAGTATTATTCCCTCAAATTTATAAATTGTAGATGCATATTTAAATTAGAAATAAAATTTTAAATTCAAAAGTTCTTAGTATTTTGTCAAAATATTTTTGACAAATCCCTAGTTGCATGTTCTATCTCCTACTTTGTTTCTTGAGGTATCACCTTACATTAATACTCAAATTGAAAAAATGTTGCTCATTTATTTACAAACGTTTCTTACATTTCATGCAAATAACAAGGAAACTATAATGGTCCCTATAATGTACATGAATGATGAAGTCTATCATATGTTATTACAAATTTCCATCCTTTTCATTTCATGTTTAGGTTTCATTATATGGGATGATATTACAAAATTCATTGTCAAACATGCACAATATTCCAAAATTATTTTTACATATTCTTTTTCACTCATATGGAACAATTACTAACTACATTTGGCTAAATGCATTCAAAATATAATATTTCATATCAAAAGTTTATGTCTTTATGGAAAAATCCATGTACTCTATCCTTTACTTTCTATTCCTCATGTGGAAAAACTTCAAACTTATCATGATAAACAAATTAGAAATGTCATATCACAATCCAAAGTTTCTTATACATTCATGCACAAATTTATTCTTTTTATCACTTATTTTCTATCTCTCATGTGGAAATTTTTTCAAGTTTATCATGCTAAACACATTAGAAATGTCATATCACATATCAAAGTTCTAAAGGTATTCGTGCACAATGTCATGCTATTTTTTACATACTTTCTCTCTCTCATGAGGAAAAATTTTCAAGACTATCTTGAAAAACATATTAGAAATGTCATGATTCAAGTCAAAGTCTTCTATACATTAATGCACAATTCCATGATCTCTATCCCTTAATCGTTATCTATCATATGGAATGTTATTTATAAACATATTGCTATACATGGTTTCTACTTATATGTATCTAACTCTTTGGCTAATTTTAATTATCTCCCTATCACTACTAGACACAAGCAAACACTAGTGGTTATATCTATCCCTCCTCTCTTCAAACTTGGTTCATCTAGCTTTTATCCCTCACCTACTACCAGCTCTATGCCTATAGTAGAATATGTGGTACATGATATCACCCAAGTTATGAAGATAGGTAGGTTGATTATACCCATGGTTACAACTTTGTCACTCAATTTATCACCCCTTCTGATCTATTTTTAGCTCATCCACCTATTACAGTTCTTCCTCTAGTTTAGATTCAGCCACAATTGAGAAATTCATCACCAACATAGAGAGGTCATACACCTACATAGCTTCAGGATTCTAGATAAATTTTAGCTACCATATTCACACCCAGGGTATTCTCATTGAGAACTCATGCATCTACACATAAAGCACATGTTCAAATAGCTTCTCCTACTACCATATGGGTCCCTAAGAGCCCTACAATTGCATCCACTTCTCAAAGTTACAAGGGGACCCCATAGTTGGTTTCCACTATAGATATTTAAAATCATTTACAACATATACATCTTTTAGAACCATAGTCTTAGCATTTCCATCATGCTTCACAATCATGCACGATCCTTCTTCTTGATACAAGACAACATGATAGGGAGTCTCCCATGAGACTCATCGGTTAGTATCATTTCTTCATAGTATTACTTGTACATAGCTTCCTTTTTCTTGATTATACATAATTCCTTTTCAATTTATTGTATATAGTCTCTCTTGCTTGATTGTACATAGTTTACATATTTATAAAATAATACAAAACTTAAAAATATAAAAAAAATCAAATATATCAAAATACCAAAAATATTTTGATTATATGCATCATCCATACTTTACATTACTACTATCATGATAGGACTTACATTTGTTGTTTCATGATATTGTAAGTTGATTATTTACATTACCATGCTTCACTTGATCTTCTTTAAGTGTGTGCAGTGACATCTAGCTATTTGATCACTTTACTCTACCCATTGAGGGGGTATTCCTACTTCTACATTCAAGACACACATTATTATACACACCCACTAGGGCATATTCTACATGACTACACCATCTAGGTTATGTCATTCTTACACCACACACTCTAAATTATCATACTAATGTACATTACTTTATATCTTACATAGAATACTATATCAACCTTTCACTAATATTTAGCACTTGTATATCTCTTAGCATATATCTAGTGTTGTACTACACATGTTTTGCATACTCTCACATTTTATTTGATTAGTTAGATGTGTTTGTATCTTTCCAATTCTTACATGCTTACTCTGCTTGCTTAGTATAGCTTGTGTGATGGCATTTCTTATTCTAGCTTGTCTCTTGCTTGTGCCTTAGGACATTTTCCATTATCCTTTACTTCTTTTCATGTGTGTGACTTAGGACATTTTCCAATGTCCTTTGTTTTTACTCTTTTATGTCCTTGTGGCCCTTGTGCCAACTTTACTTGTTTATTTATATGTGTATATGGAATTTGAACATGCCTTGTATTGTTTTCTTCTAGTTTTAGTGACATATGTACATGTCCCTTATTTACATGGCCCCTTAGCCATCCTTGTACATTTTTTTCTTCTTGTTTACTTTTAATTATGTGTGATTCCATGATCTATATCATGCATTTACCTTATTTTCTTGGATGTCATGATGAACATGATGCTCCATCCCTCCAACTAACAAATAACAACCAAATAACTAACATCTAGTTTAGTACTTTATGCATACTTTCACATTGTTATATCTATCTAGGCATACCCATGTTGATATAACAATCTCATAATACAAAAATTAGTATATTTAGAGATATCAAATATAAATGTTATATCATATATCATACAGCTTAACACACTTGTAGAACTCTTTTCTTCTAAGTGTAGTCATTGTAGGTTCATCATTCCTACCCTCAAAAGAGGGGGCATCAAACAAGGGTTTTGTCATAGATATCAAACCTCTTAATAGTAAAAAAACAACATTTAGAACACTTAGCATAGAGTCCAGATGTCAAACCAATCAAATCAGAGCAAAAAAATAGTGATAGTTTTAGATCAGCAGTCAATTTTCACATCAGACAACAACACCATAAATAGATAACAGCACCAAAAATATGGGTGTCCAAATTTTGGTGATCATTTACAAGTATAAAAACACTCAATTTTTTCATAAATAGGCAAAAAAGTTTAGTTTAAGAATAGTTTTTCACTTCTAGATCAATCAAATTTAGTATTTTTAGCATAGTTTTCTCAGATACGGGGCGTTATCATGCACAACATGATGGTTCTCACTTAAAAATTACATTAAGCAAGTGGCATAACTTCCAAATAAAAATCCATGTTCTAGACATCAATGATTAGGGGTAATGTGCATGACACATTGATCTTATTTTATTTCCAAGTTTTAGTTTATTCTAGGCATTCTCAACAGTTGCATGTCTTACTCCATCTATAGGTGGTTGGTATCACATTCAAGTTAAAATTTCATACAAGTTTAAATTTTTGAGTACTTGAGTTCCTAAGTTATATTTCATATAAGCCTATTACATCAATTTGGAATGGCTTTCATACAAGCCTAACCTCCATCTTTTGAAATGGCCAACAGTGGACTAGTTTCTAACACATTTAGCTACCCATGCCACATTGTCAATATTTATAGCACATCCATGGGCTCCATGAGCCATCTCATATGAAATTTATTCTATACGGGTATCACTTCATAGATTCACTTCATGGGGCAATGATGAATCCAAAGGGCCAGCCTTTGTATTCTTGAGCCACCTATTCAAAGGGATTAGACACATAGTCTAGACATCGATTAACACATGCATGATTTATTAACTTCATTTAGTTGGTGATGATGGAGATAAAGGGCCATCCTTTGCATTATTGAGCCACATTTTTTGGAATTGATAACTAAGCTCCATTCATTATATTACTCTTGATTCAACACATACTCAGTATAATCTAACATCACAATAAGTTTTGTATTGGTTCATGTACTCAGTGAGGTGTATTTTTTATTTTTCTTATTCTTACTTAGCTTTGTATGTTCTTATTTTATATATATCATATCTATTAATAATTTATTCACACTTTATAGTTTTTTCTCTCTATGTACATCCAACATCATGTAGCTTCATGAGCTTCTCCCTTACAGATAATTTTAGGTATGCTTTCTATTTTTCCTTTATCCTAGTATTTCACTTTATTTCATCACTAGAATAAAGGGGGGACAAATGTAGTCATATAAATTAAAAAATTAGATGACTTAGGCATGGATAATAACACCCAACCTATAGGTCCTCTTTCTTGCTCACACAACCCTTCTAAGTTAATCTTTCACTAATTCCTAGTCATCTATAACATTTTAAACTGAGCTTTTTGAGACCTAGGCAGCCCTCTCAGGCCTAAATCTATCCCCTAGATCTCATCCCCTTAATATAATAGCAACCAAATTAGATAGGAGAGTTGTAACTTAGGGTGTCCTATTTTTGGTGCTATTGTCCAAGTTCATTTTTACCTTAAATGGTTAGATATCCCTGAATCCTTATCTTTTTCCATGTTAACCTAATACAAGTTCATCTAACCCATGATCATTGATTACCCTATAAAATACCATTCAAAATAAATTTAGAGTGGATACACTCATTTATAGGAAATAACTAAGAATACAAGCAAGTATGCTCAAGCACTCTTCCCTATTCTTTGTATATAACCTTCCAAGATCATTTCAAGCATATTCAAGCACTCATACCAGTCTTTGGTCATCCAAAGTACATCTAGTTTCACATTTAGTTGCATACATCATACATTATTACACAAATCACTTCAATGGGAGAACTACATTAGCTTGATCCATCTTCAGAGTATTAGTATGTAGGCAGTGTGCCCACACATGAGGTGTGAAGTACGTCTAGCATATCCTTTACACACTAACCCCTTATCTTTTTTCCCTAAGTTTCAATTCAATTTTAAGCACCAAGAGCTCTTAAGGGTTTCAAATATTGAATTAGACACATAGTGAGCTCTATGGGTTTCTAGGCCTTGAAATTTCATAGAAACATAGACCTAGTAGATAAAACCCATAAATCTTTCAACATCAAGACAATAACATTTAAATAGGACTATAGCATTGGACAGTAGGGTGCCACTTGTAGTTCTCTTATCCAACTTAGAAATTAAGTTTAAGAACTGATTTTCTAGTCTTGTTTCTCGAGTATCAGACTCTGTCTCAGTCTAGATCAGTCAGAATAAGTTAAGTTCTAATTTCTCTCACATACTATTATATTTAGAAAAAGACAAAATATTATCTATTTACACTAATCAGTAGGTTAAATAAATCATATTGATTTACTAATTTGTATTGCTCAGACCCTTTATTTACTTAGGAATTAAGCACCTAATTTCCTAAAAAGAATAAAACAATAAACTTCAAAACAAGTTCATCCTCTCTAAAATAACTATGTTATAATATGATCGTGATGTATATAATAAAGTACAAAACATTCCTTTATGGTGTGTGTCTAGTATGTACCTATGTAAATTTAAATTTACTTGTGGCATACCTTAGTCCTATAATTCCCATGTGAAACTATTGAGTCTTAAAATTCTTGATGATCAAAATCAAACAATCAATTAAAATTGAGGTAGTAGAGCTTACCTAAAACTCAAGAGAGTCACTCAAGGGGTAGCTATTTGATTTATTGATACTACAAATTTCACTAATTTTAAACCTATGGAATGTATTTGGTAAGTTTTTAGAATTCTATAGACAACATTATACTCTTTTAAGGCTTGAGGTGATAATATTTCCATATAGGGAAACACACTTTTGTAAATAGATTAACACAATTACATGAAAAGTAAATAATATGAAAGCAAATAATAAGAAAGTAAATATAATGCTAACTTTTTAATCTTCATCACACTTTACTAAAGTGAACTTACATGAATAATAAATGATTATGTAGATAATTAAATAGAAAAATGAAGATCTTATGGTCTAATTAGATAATTTATAATCATGCATACAATATAGAATTGATAAAGACTAATGGAAATGATATTTACCATAATTTATCTTGAGTGGGCCCTACCTCAATTAGATTTATGTTACAATCCCTTCCTCTTGTTACAATTTATTTATTCAGATCATTTAATATTGCATTAATGATCTTTTAGAAATGATAATATTGATATAATAAAATTACAAATTTTTAAAATAGAACTCAATCCTCTATCTCAGAAGTTCTTGTTAAGTTTTACTTATTAATGTATGCCATGTTGCATGATATTTAAATAGAGATGGAAGGTTTTTATTTATACCCTAGTTATAATAGATAATATAAATTATTTTATGGTTGTTATCATAATTTGGGAGAAACATGTGTACATTTGTTGTGACATACTTTACAACTAGATATAAAAAATACTATAAAATAGGATGTAGGAAGAGAATAGTCTATTACATTGTTGCAATAGTATTTGAGGCATTGTTTAATGGATAAGTATTGATGATAGTGTGTTCTAACATTGTGTTTTCATTTCCATATATTTTATGAACCATCGTTTACCTTAGACCATGGAATAAATTTACTTCAAACCACTAAATAACCATCATAGTCATTACAGGGTGTTAATAACAAGTGTTACATGTTATAATAACCATTACAACTAATACTACAAGTCAAAACAACTCTTATTATTATTATTATTATTATTATTATTATTATTATTATTATTATTATTATTATTATTATTATTATATCTATTACAAGTTAGAATTCTTATTAAATTTATGACTATAGGTTGGACACCCAATTATTATGGGCTAGCCTACCTAGTTGTTATGGTTGGCTTACTCCGTATATATGGGTTAGCTTACCCTATTGCTATGGGTTAACATGTGAGTGATCAACTATTTTATCTAGATGTTATGAGTTACTACTATATTTTATAGTTTTTCCTTAAGATCTACATGTCCTAGATTTGTAATAAATCCAAAATAGTAATGAAATAAAATGATACAATCTTATTCATAAAATAAATAATTTAATCATAAAACACCACACACACACACACACACACACACACACAACATGTTCATATAGTACCATTTAACAAAAAGGAGTACAAAATAAAACTTTTGATATTCTTATAGCTAATTCAAAAGGCTTAAAAAAGGGTTCTATAAATTATTTAAGGGGTAATATCTTAGTTTATCACACACCAAACTAGGTTTATCATCCTTGAGTAACTTATATATCATTAAATATTATCATATATAGGGCACACATCTCACAAAAAATAAAAATGTTTAGATTAACCTTCTTCTTGACTCAAGTAGAATCCCTTATTCTTATAAAACTATTCCCATCTGTAAATTTCTTCAGATTCATCTAACTATTCCTTCTTTATCTAGTTAGGGATATGAAACCAAAATTGAGGAGGATGAAATTTTATATCCAATCATTGAGTCTTCTACCTCCTTACTTATTTGATATACTTTTATACTCTTCAAAGTGTTGTTATAATGTTATACCTATAGAAATATTCCTTTATTCACAACTCATGGGTTAGTTCATATCATATTCTTGTATATGAATCAATATCTAATCTACCAATTTGACCTAAATGTGTCAGATACTATTTTTGGACTTGAACTTGTTTTCTTATAAAATGCAAAGGCACATCTAATTTTACCATTAATCAATCTAGTCTTATAATATCTTAGTTCACCTCATCGTTTCTACTCTTATTATTAATTTAGTATCCTTATCCTTTTCATGATATTCAGCTATCTCCTTAACTCTCATTTATTCATTAACCAAATATGAATAAAATACTCTAATTAGCAAATCCCCAACATATAGATGTAGATTCCATTCTAAATCATAAATAATAGCATAATCATGAGGACATAATTCACATTGATAGTTATGGAATTCATAGGTACCCTTCTCATAAACATTAAAAATATGTCAAGATCATTTACTATTTTAGGCATATTACAACAGAACTACATGAATTTTAATTCTAGCCACTACTCCTTGAGGTAGAGGGAATAGACCCTTACAAGTGTTCTACACTCTATAATTGGATAATTGGTTAGATTAATTATTCCAATTTTACTTTCAACTCGATAATTTATTTTTCCTTATCTTTTAATTTCTCCTCTACCTCTTTCATTTTTTCCATCATTATATTCTTTTCCTCCAAGACTTGATGGTACTAGTTATATTTTTAAATCTACATGGATTAGATCTTACCATCTCTTTTCACAAATAGTTCCTCTTGATTACATTAGTCTATTTGAGTGGAAATAAATTCAAATTTTATCACAATTATTTCTTTGGCTACAACCATCTTGGCTTTTGGTTCTCCCATGGTGTGAATGCCAATATCTAAAAATTGATTTTCAATTAAAGATTCAAGGGTTAGCATACCAATATCATAATAAACTAGAATAAGTTCCTCATTAGCTTCAATATCTATAGAAACAATTGGATCTTGTCATTCTACTATAAGGACTTGGTCCACATTGAGAGATGCTACTCTTATAGGTTTTACTATGGATTATGATATGGAGACTTTAATCTGCCCAATTTCCACTTCTTCCATCCTTTCTAATGCATCCAACCCATTATATTTTTTTTATATTACCCTAATCTATGCCCTAAGTGTCTCAATATATCTTAAGGAAACTAACAACTCCAAATTTTATTCTTTTATTAAAATAATAGGGGTTTCTTATTTCTCTACCAACTCTTCCTTTTTAATGGATTTATATTCCATTTTTTCTTCTTCTTCTACTACCTTAGGGATAGGGTCCCAATATCTTATTTTTCCAAATGATCCAAACCCTGAGATAGATAAGGTAAAATTTTCTTCTCCATTATTTCTTGTAGTTTATGTATATTCTTTTGTAGTTTCATACACCTCTTCAAATGATCATCCACTCTCAATGTGGATAGCAGAATAGGCCATAGGGGTATACATTTTTCTACCATGCTCATGATTCTCTAATATTTCCTCTTGTGATAACTTGGTAGGGGAAGCATTTGCATTTTCCTAGACCTTGAAGATGAGAGCATATATTTTTCCCTTTCTTTTGGAACTATATCATTACCCTTGTATTATGAGTCTAAGGAGGAAAGGGTTAATTTTAGCATCATTATTATATAAAGTTAGTTTATTATCACATTTCCTTCTTTTTCTTCAGCTACTAGATTACCTTCTTTCATAACTTCCACATTTTCTTCATGTTCCTTACCTACCACATTCTCTTATTATTATTTACGTGGTAGTTATTACATTTACAAGAAGACTTCTCATGATAAATTATGACTTTGATCCCTTGGATACTTCTTAATTATAATCTTAATTAAATAATGGTTATGTAAAGCTTTTGTCTTTCTCTTCTAGTTTTCTTTTGTCATCATTCTCAATATATTCAACATGAAATTTGGCACATTATCTTACATATTATGCCTCAATTGATTGATGAGTTTGAAATGGAGTGCATAGATAATATATTGTCTCCCCTTACAAGTAAAGTATTTTATGATAAATACAAATGCTTTTTCCTATAACTGAGGTGATGAAGATTGAAGTGTGCCTTGGTTGGAAGACTCTTTTTGCTCATTGACTACACAAAATATGTCTCTTGCTACTATAACACTTAGTTTTTTATGTCGTAGTTCCCTTATCCATAGAATTTCATTCATTTATACCAATATATTTTTATTAACCTCAACCTATAGCCCCATAATGGTAGCTACACCATCCATCAGGGTTTATGCAAACTTTTTAGCTATTTATTCACCATATCCTACCAATTTCTCAAAATAATTAAAGAAACCTATGTTTTTGGAAATGTTTGACAAATATTATCCCCTTGTCAACCTTTTGAGGTATGTTAGCTCTATTTTAATTACATATCCAACCATTTCTACTCTGTTCTTTTCTAACAAAGAAAGGGTTCATAGTTTTTATAAAAACTTAGAGATGTAGTTATAATTTTGATTGCTTTGTTTTATGTTATCAATGTGATGGTAATTAATTCTTATCTATCCATTAATTTACTTAGAGATTGAATTTTTCCCTTTACTTATTTCTCATGTGCCTATAGAAATTATGTCAAGACATCTTTCCCCCAATTTTTTTTCCTTTCAATCCCATAACATGATGACAAGTCATTCCTCCCCCCAACCATCAAATCACTCATCCTTGAGTGTCTTTTATAAGATTTAGTACATGTGGATAAATTTTTAACATGAATTGGAATGATGGGAATGATAGGGGATGACTGGGCATGCTAAAGAGTGATCAAATTGATGTTACATTATGCCAAAAAAAGGGAAGTTTTCTCCATGGGTATAACCTATAACTTATTAAATAATACTCAATTTAACATGATGACATAGATTTAAATGTTTAATAAAAAAAGGATGATTACTATATAAAAATAATGATATAATTTCCCATTACTAACTATTTTACCAATAAATTTGGTTGCATATAATATTATTTATTGGTTCTATTATTTATAATGTCTAGATCAATCTCTATAATGTTTTGAGTAATCACGGAAGCTGATGTGAGACTTGAATAAGAATTTATTTGTTGAAATCATCATTTATAATATCAACAAATAAGAGTGTTGATAGGTGACTAAGTTATAATTTTAGTGGGAATGTTAAATTGAATTATAACTTCATATAGAAACTAGTTTTTATCTACATTTACCAATTCTTATAGCTTCATGTAGTATGTAAATAAAAATCATGCATGAGAAAGAGAAAATAAGAACTAGTTATGGTTGATTTCTTGGGAAGAAACACTAATCTTTGTGATTATCTTAGAGAGTGGTGGTGCTTCTATTTTGGTTTTTTAAAATACATATGTATAGGTCTTTATAATTATAAGACAAGGGCTAAAGACTTGTGTTGATCTTTATTTAGTGACCATAGTTGGGTACTTCTAGGGTCATTAAGTTAGGTAGTGGTATGTTGTTATTAGGAGTGGTTATTTTGGAGTCTATAGATGGTTTTAGGTGAAACCTACAACAATTTTTTGGAAACCTATAGTATTATCTAATCAACCTTTAATAACTATATATTTATTTTATCAACTATCTCCATCATGTATAATCTATATTCATCACGTATAATTTACCTATAACTTATAGAATTTTTATACAACCTATAACATCTATCTATAATATATAACAACCACTATATAGCGCATAAAAATCATTGGAAACCTATAGCATCTTCTTATAGCCTATATTAAGTGGTATATATCCCATACTAATTACTATACATATTTTAGTTGATTGCATACAACTTGTAAATACTATGATACAACCTATAACTACTTGAAAATAACATGTAGCAACTAGGATAAAACCCAAATCTACTTATATATAATCGATAGTTACTAGGATGCAACCCATAGATATTTTTAGAAAACCTATAGCTACTAGGATGTAACTTGTAGCTTATTGAAAACAACTTGTAGAAATTATAAAATCCCATTATAGGGTTATAAATAGGTGTCCAAAGAAGATAAAAAAATATTATTACTTTTTTTTTTTAAATTTAAATTATGACTGGCCAAAAAATTGGTTTTTCAATCATAATTTTATTCAGTCTTTGACTAGTCAAAAATATTTTATTCTTGTCAAGGCTATGAAATTACGGTCATCCTTTATCAGATGAGTTTTAATTATCATATAATACTTGAATAAGACCCTTTGAGGGGTAATATTCTAAGGCAATATGCTCATCCAATATTATGAATATCTCTATATCCATGCAAGGTCTTTCTTCTTCCATGATTTTTATTATGAAGTCATGTTTAGAGAGTGGTTTCTTATACATCTTGAAGTGGTGACCATTTAATAATAAATAAAATATTATTTGCTCTATTTTTAATATCTTAATTTCTCTATTTGTGAATACTTTATCTATCTCACAATGACCAAGCCATTTAGTTTTTAGTTTTATTTTTTGGTCCTTATACTTAAAGTCATAGATAGGGCCCAATCTCTTGATTAAAATTCATGTGTCTTGATGAACATATCATGCCACTTGATTTGTTGTTGCTAAACTTCTTATGTGTACTACAAGGCTTCCTTTTAGATTTCATATAAGGAATTAAGTTACATAATCCTCTCCTTTTATGCTTGTGACAAGTTAATGCAAAGTTCAAAGGCAATCCTTATAGTTTTAAATTTAAATTATATTTGGAGAACAACATTCCATCCATAAACAAGCTTATATGATGAAACCATGTTGTAGTTTTTCATGTAGTTTTGTATGCCCATATATCCTCTAAAAGGAATGCTTCCTAATCCCTATAGTTTATATCTAATTTTTTGGTATGAATGTTCTCTATTTGCCTATTTATGACCTCTACTTGGCCATTAGACTGTGGATGGTATAAAGTATAATTCTTATTCCTGATTTCATATTCTTGAACAAGTAATGAAACCAAATCATATGTGATTTGTTTTCCTTGATTTTTAACTATTTTTATTGAAACTTTGTATCTTGTGTATATCTCCTCATAAATTTATTTTATTATTTTATCATTCAATACATGTGTTAATACCATTACTTCTTCCCATTTGGTGAGGTGATTGATACATACCAATATGCACTTATTATTATTACATGTTAGGTTTTTTGGGATAACAAGGTCAATTCCCTATTTGTCAAAAAGTTCCAATAATAACTGAGGTTAAAGAGACATTTCATCATAGTGTGTTGGTTTCCCCATACATTGACATCTATCACATTTTTGGGCATATCTTAAAACATCCCTATGTAAAGTGAGTCATTAACATCTAGTAGTAATGATCCTAGATGTAGTCCTTTTTTCTAAGAAATTCCCCAGCATGTTTCATCCTGACATGATCAAATAATTTCAATTAGTTCATCCTCCCTTACACACCCATGCTTGACTAATTCAAGTTTAGCGTAGATGAAGTAACTTGATATCTATGAGTATGGAAGGATTCTCTCCAAATTTGAATTTCTTTCTTGGTAAAAAATTCTATGGGACCTATCTTATATCTAGATAGTTATCAATTTCTACAAACCAAGGATTTTTAATGGATAAATAAAAAATATTCTCACCAAGAAATGAGTCATATACCAATGGACTGTGTTGTTTAGATGTTAGTATTTATATAAAATCAATGAATACATTAGTATTTCTATAATTTAAAATTTTCAAATTCATGGAAAAAAATAAATATATAATTATTCTACCATTGGTTGTTTATTTTTTCATTTAATACCTTATTGTATCATGGTCAGTTTTAATAAAAACAGTATATCTAGTAATATAATGTCTATATTTATTGATGTCATACACTATTGCAAGGAATTATTTTTATGTCATGGTGTAATTGATCTTAGCTCCATTAAGATTATTATTAATAAAGTATATATCATAGTTCAAGGGTACTTGTTTTTTTCCTAGGATGGATCCTAGTGTTATATCATAAGCATTTGTATGGATGTGGAAAGGTAATTTCCAATTCAAGCCCCATAGCATTGGAGTTATTACTAATATATATGTTTCATGTCTTAGAATCCTTTCTTACATGAATCAGTTCACATAAGTACATCTTTAGATAATAAAAAAGGAGATGTGTTACTTTTTTACTAATGTATTTAATAAATTTATGGTAATATCAAACATGTCCTAAGAAACTTTGAACTTACTTTTGTTTTCATGGGATTGGCAGGATTTTTTACTACTTCAATTTTGGCAAAGTCTACTTTTATCTCTATTCATGAGATATAGTATCCTAGTATAATGCCTCTCATCATCAATATGTAACATTTCTCTTCAATTAAGGAGATCAATTTGTCTTGAAAACATTAAACAAATTTAAATGAGTTTTTTTTGCTTTTTTATATGTATCATCAGATACCATGAAGTCATCTATATAAATCTCTACACAATCATGGGATAGTTCATAAAAATGCTCAAGACATCCCTTTGAAATGTAGGTAGATCATTAAATAACTTGAATATGAGTAAAAATTATGCATAGGTACCTCAAGGACATGTAAATGTGTTCACCTCCTGGTCCTTATGTGCTATTCTGATTTAATTGTATCACTTAACCCATCCATAAAAGATAATTATTTATTCCTTAAGAGTGTGTTAAGTACCTAGTTAAAGAAAATAAGAGTAAAATGATCATTCCTTGTGTCTAAATTAAGTTACCTATAATCCACATAAATACATCAATTTTCACCTTTTTATCACAATGAAAATCGGTCACACCTACTATCTATTGGAAATAAGATAAATAACTCCTACATCTATGAGGTTTTATAATTTAGTTATCAGTATATCTTTAATAGAAAGGTTCATCCATATTTATAGTTTTATAATGGTTTTACATTACCCCTTGATGTATATTTTGTGGGTGCATGGGTTAGGGTGTATTCCTCTCATGTCAAGGTAGTTCCATGAAAAGGCAATTTTGTGATTTTGTATCATGATCACTAGTTAAGTTTATTCTTGAAGATCTAGCTTGTTGATATTAAAGTGTTTTCCAAATATGACTTATACTTTTTTGGACAAGTATACCATGGAATATATGTTACACAATAGAGGGTTGAGATTACAATGGTGTGTTATCAATTGATGAAAAGTCCAATGTCTCTTATGGGATCCAAAGATCCATTTGTTGGAAAGATGTTTCTAAGGGGTCATTGTAAAAATTAGAATAGGTTGTTTGTTTATGGGTTAGATTGATAAGTATTTTTAAAGATATTAGAAATGATGGTGTCATCATATTTTTTATTAAAGGGTATCATACATTTAATCATGAGTAAGGTTTATAAAATATCTCACACATTCTCCACATCTCTTATCCAACATGGTTGTTCTACTTCACATGAAGGTTGATTTGATGGATATAAATCCAATATATATATGGTGTTTATTTTGGATATCATCATGTTTTATGACCTAAAACTAATGAATGTATCAATTGTATCTATTGAGGGTCTCCCTAGGATAAGGTGGTATCCCACCAAGCTAGATTTGGGATATAATATTATAAAAAAAGTGGGAACTCCTATGATTCCACAATGATGAGAAAGTATTTTATAACCCCTTCAGGTTTAACTATTGATCTATCTATAATTTGAAATTAATGGAGGTTTGGTGAAGGTATTTAAGGTGAAGTTTTTTCATAGTTTATTTGGTCATCACATTAATGGTTTCCCCTAGGTATATTAAGGTATTATAAATAAGGGTGAAATATATGTGGATGTCAATTACCTGGTTGCCTGGGTTGGAATACTTATGTGAGAATATATTTCCCAACATAATATCAACAAGTTGTCCAATTACTTTGATAGTCTTAGATCCTTCCTCTTTTGGATAGGCTAATTTAGGCATAATTATTATTATAAATAGATATTTCGCCCTTGGAGAAGGTGGTTTTCCTAATTTGGATAACATGGGATTTCCCCTAGACCTGTGGCTTATCTATAATAAGGGTAAACCTATAGATTATGGGCTAGCTCCCTTGATCTATCTTTTAGGCTAACACACTACACTAAGCTAATCATTATTGGGGGTGAAAAGGGAAGAAGGAAAAATAAATTAACCTATAATAATGAAGTTTATACACTAAATATAACTCCAAAAACATACTCACATTTGCATTAAGAAAGACGACCTAAAACTGGCCTCAACTCATTGTTCTTCAAGCATAAGTGTTTCTACATGGAGGTGGATTTCTATGCATATCTAGATGTAGGTAAAAATAAGGCCTGATATGAGAAACTACTATTCTATATCAAAATTAAAAACACACTTGAAAAATACATACACTTTATGAGACCTATTAGAAGAGATGATACTACTCACACAATGCATACAACAGTAGAATAGAAGCAATGAGAAAACATTCATCACTTGTCATCCAAATACACTACTTTACATACTTAAGAAAGATTCTTAGAGACAAAATAATTTTCATAAATTTATTTAACTACATATAAATATTTCAAACTAGTAGGGCTTTGCCATACTAGGTGTGGATTATTTATAATGCCAAAATGGCTTCCATATATAGAGAAAAGGAGAGGAGAGAGAAGAAGTGAAGATGAAGGGTCACAATGTCAAGTGTCAATATGTGAAAATAATTTAAAATGAAATAAAATATAGTTAAGGAATAAGTTATGATGTCCGCTTAAACAAGTGTCCATCTAAAATACATCATTCTCTTGAAGTTGGCATAAAGACACTTAACCTTCCTTCTTGAAATTGTTTGCTTGATGATGAATCCACCTGACTATTCATAATTATATTAGAGTTTGTTGAAACATATGATATGAATTATTAATTGAATACATTATTTGTGTCAATAATATACACTTCAACTGATGACCTTCTCCTTGTCACTTTTCATTCACTTTTTGCAATCACTCATTAACCCCCCAAGCCTAGAATCTCACACTTGTCATTATAATGACTTGTATATGCTCACAGAAATTCATTTAAAATGTTTTATAAAACTAATTAATACATTTATTTTCCTTTTTTATATCAAATATACCTCAAAATATTTAACGTCACATTTCTCACAATCACACTTAGGCAGTCACCCTCTTTCTCACTGTCTTGTCCAAGATCGCCTCTAATGGCTAACTTAACAGAAGGGTTTTCATTCATAATTAAGGTGAGAATTTGGTATAACGAGTTAAAAAAAATCTCAAAACACCTTTCATAATGACCTTCACCTATCTATTCCCTTTTTTACCTACAACTCAAATCATATAGAAAATAGAGAATTAGGCATGTTCATACAAGTAACAGTACAAAACAACTAAGTGGTAGAGATATTGGGAGAGTTACAATTAGTTACAAATAATTTCCAAGCCTATTTTACTCTTTTTGGATGCATAATTCTCCATATCTTCTTTATTGGGTTCTCATAAGGGTTTTATATCACTTGGATTGTTAGTGATATTTCATAAAGGTTAAATGTTTAACCTTAAAAAAAATACACTAATTTTGAGTTCAATACATTCCTAAAATATACCTAGCTATTTTATGCACCATGCGCACCATCCATATAGATATGAGAAAAAAATGGCTCTCAAATTCTTACAAGGCATGTTGGGTACCCCTGAGACAAATTTAGGCCAAAAATGGCCAATTTGAGTTTCTCCCTACAAACCTATAGATATTATTGACACTCCACTCTCCCATGAGTGCTTTAACATGTTTTTTAAATATCTCATGATGCTATGAGTGAATTTGGAAGCCATTAGTGTTCATGTTTAGTTTTAGGCCTAATAGGATTAGACTATGTATTTTGAGTATTTAACCCTTTTGAGTGTTCATAATGACTATAGGTGATCCTATAACTCTATCCACATCCAATTAAAATTTATAAATCATCCATAAATTCCTCCAAGACTCTTCATTCATCATTTTAACATTCATGTGCTAAGTCTGTATGTTGTGTTCCTTAAGGAGTGCCTCTAGTTTGAGATAAAATATAGGGCACTTCCCTTTTGAGTTTGACTCAAATGATACCATCCAAGAATTACTCAGGTTATTATGACACTATTTACCAATTTTTAGACCCTAAATATTATTCTATCACCCTCAAACCATCAAAATCCTTGAATTCAATTTTAGGTATATGTATTGTCTGTAAAGTTTTTGTAGACTGAGTTTGAGGTTTGAGAACCTAGTTTGATCAACCTTTGCTTTACCCATTTTCCATTTATAATATATTAAAATTTAATGTCATTATTTTTAGAATTATTTATATATATTCATCCACCTTACACCTCAATCAAACTCCCAAACCTATAATCTCCATTGGCTAGGCTAGTCTACAGTATGAACCAAAATGTAGGTGTGCATATTAGGGAAACCAATATGTTCCTATAGGTATTGATTAGTGTCTAAAGATTGTTTTTAAATATTTTTATTCCTAATTAAGTCACTGAGATCATCTCATACCTAGTTGAGCTCATTTCATTCCCTGGGATCATGTAAACATCTCTCACCTTCAATGTATTGTAGGTCTACAAGTTTCACATTCATTTGTATGCAAAGGCACTATATTTCACTGAGTATTTCAAAAGGGAACTTGAATGAATTGTAAATTCACTCAATCACCATATTATTTTGACAAACAACCTTATATAGTGTTAGGAAATTACCTTTAGACCTAGGTTTATAGGAAATAAACCATCAGGCCTACCCAAACCTCATATATATTCACCATAAGATGGCAACTATGTATGGTAGGATCCTTTTTTAGAGAGATAAGGTAAGTATTCTATTTTGAAACTTTATTTAACCCTATACATGTAGGTTTTATATTGACTCTCAAGGTATTTTATCTATGATAAGTTTTAAGACTCCCTACCATCTCAACAAGTAGAAAATGAGGCCTATCTCATGGTTAGGCATAGAAATTACATTTCTTGAATATTTTCAAATTTATCAATGCCTCATACCTCTAAAGTATTATTAATTTTTTATGTCTCTATCTATATTTGACTATGGTAAATAGTTTCACAATCTCGAATACTTATCTCTCTTCTTGAGTTGGAAAGATATGTTATTAGCCTTGAAGGTAATGAGGACTCATTGTAGGGTTATAAGCATTTAGTTTGAATCCCTCATAGACCATTCACACTAAAATTATGAGACATAAATACTCAATATACATTATTCCTATAGAAGATAGTGAGGACAAAGGCCCATTATGAACTCAAACTAGATATCAACATGATCAAATGAAGTCTAGAAAACTCATTGCACTCAGGAGATGAAAACCAATGTATTTTTCTTTGACTTAAAGCCACTCAAAAAATATCACAACACTTAAACTATCCAAAACATGTTCTATAGACCATTGGTGCTCACCTATAGCATAAGAGAGTGATTATTCTTGTCTTGTATGTCCACACATTCCAACCATATTAAATCCAACATGAAATTATTGAGCACTCTCTACAAGTCCACATACACCACCTAGTTCACATAGATTAATGCAAAAAGATAAGAAAACTAAATCCATTGGGGATGCATAGGAAATTTTGAGGCACTAATGGTTTTAGTGATTATTCATGAATTATGGATCACCAATATTTAAAATATGTCCATGAAATGGAAGTACACAGGGACCCCTAAAATTCACCAATAACACTCACTTCAACTCTCCTCCTCTCATTTGTACTAAGTGCAAGCCATTTGACCTTGTTGACCTGCCTAAGAGAGTGATGAGAGAGAGAATAGGTTTCAACAAATTTGGATCTTTCAAATCTGCCTAAGAATATAAATAGACTATGAGTATCTCAATATAATTCTCTAAAGCTTCACACATGCCAAACTAGTCATCTAGTTTGTATAATTACATGAAACTACCATTTATCTCCTTTTTTGTATATTGAACCTATAATTTTTTTCATTTCAAGTTATTCCTTTGACATGTGGGATGTTATTTTGAGCCTTAACACATGTATCCTTTAGGTTAAACCATACATATTCATTTTTGTGACCAAAACGTGGCATAAAATGACTTAAAACCAACTAGAAAAATGTGACAAAAGATTAGAACGCATTATATGACTTCATTAATGACCATGGTGAACAATTTCAAACCAAGGGGACCCTAAAAAAATTTGAAAATGTATGGGGTTTGACCAAATTTTACCTAGGGTGAAATTTGGTCAACATTTACCAAATATTCTTGGTGTAAATGGGGACATATTTTATAGATTAAAATAGTGGGATCTTGACACAGACATTTTTGAAATAACCTAAAAAATCAAACTTATATTCTTGTTCTTATTTTTGAAGGTTTAATCTTTTGGTAAAATGAGGGGTGTTATGTGTTTTTTGACTAGTATATATGCTTTGTTAAGAAGTATAGAATGTATTATATGATTTTGGGTTAGTTACAATGTCAAGGACCTCTTAAATAGGTTATTTATTATGGTTGTGGTTGGATTTGGGAGAATGTATCTTGAACAAAACTACACTTCATCAACATCTATTGAATAAGTTGGATACTGAATACTTTCATTAGTATATATCTATTAGACAAATTTATTAATGGTATTTGATGGATGTTAGGTAGGCAATTAAAGATTTATATGTTGATTTGAAGAAATATTATTTGGCATCATTGCTAGTTATTTCTATTATTTCATTTATGTTAGTTGTTACCACCTATATTTTTTGTCAAACCATGGCTAGTTTCCTCTCCATGCCAACTGAATTTTATTGGAGGGTAGGTGACACTAATATTTATGATTTTTTGGCTGCCATTGTTAGTCTTTTAATTTTTTCCAATTAGCTTAAGATTAGATATGTTTTGTGTTCAATTCTAGTTTTATGGTGGGATTGGTGATTGATTCCAATGGGTTGGTCCATACCAATTTTGAGGCAAAAATGAAAATTACAAATTATGAAATGGAGTGTTTAATGACCTACCTAAATTTTGAGGTCTTTATAACCAAGGTTTTTATTGGTTCACATAAAATACCTACTCTCTATCTCTTTTGATTATGTGAGGTTCTATTATTTCTATGTTCTCCTCTATGATGCTTGTTACTTTTACGTGGATAGTCTAGCACCTAAATTGTATTTTATTTCTATGTTAATTTATGTAGTACATATTCAAATCTTCCTCTAATTCTTATTGTTTTATTTTTGTACATAATGTATCAAATTGTGTGGAAAATGGATAATAATATCATGTTTCATATCATGTAGCAGGTTGCTAATTTCCATCCTTGAGACCACATTAGTGGTCTTAGAAGATGATTATGGAATGCTTTATTTCTTAGGTCTTTTTCATTGTAGACTTGGATTAATTTTTACACATGACAATTATATGATCAAATTTTATTTGTGAAATGTCTACATTTGTAATGAGATCCAATGCTTCCAAGCATTCCTCATTTATTCCTTTAATAAATATCAACTTAATAGACTTTAAATCTCTACCAAATCTTCCTTATTAGTGGATTTATCTTCCATTCTTATTTCTTCCTCTAATAACTCAAGGATAGGATCTCATTATTTTATTTTCCCAAATGATCCAAACCCTAAGATAGATAAGCTAAAATTTTCTTCTCTATTTTTGCTCACAGTTTATGTATATTCTTTTATAGTTTCATACACCTCCTTAGATGAGCCTCCACTCTTAATGTGGACAGTGGAATAAGCCATAAGGGTCTACATCTTTTAACCATGCTCATGATTCTCTAATATTTCCTCCTATGATAACTTTTTGGGGGAACTATTTATATTTTCCTATGCTTTGAAGATGAGAGCATATGTTTTTCCCTTTCTTTTAGAACTAGATTTGTACCCTTGTATTGTGAGTCTAAGGAAGAAGTGGTTAATATTAGACTCATTATTTTATAAATTTACTTTATTATCACATTCCATTCTTTTTCTTTAGCTACTATATTATATTCCATTCTAAGATTAACCACATTCCCTTATTATTCTTCAAGTGGTAGTTGTTACATTTACAAGAATTATTCACATGATAAATTATGACTTTAATCCCTTAAACACTTATTAATTATAAATTAATTAAATGATGGTGATACAAAGCTTTCATTTTTCATTGCTAGTATTTTTTTGTCATCATTTTCAATATATTTAGCACAAAATTTAGCACATTGACTTACCTATTATGCCTCAAGTGATTGAGGAGTTTGAAATGGAGTGCATAGAAAATAGGTTTTGGTAGGATTTAGGATAATTTATCCTAAATGAAATTACACTTCATCTCTATTCATTGAATAAGTTGGATACTTCATAGTTTCATTAGTATGTGTATATTGAACCAACTTATTGATGGTGTTCGGTGGAAGTTGGGCAGGCAATTAAGGAGCCATATGTTGATTTGATTAAAAATTATTGTGCATCATTGTTGGTTATTTATATTGTTTCATTTGTGTTAGTTTTTAGTACCTAGATTTTTTGTTAAACCATGGCTATTTTCCTCTCCATGGCAATTCAAATTTATCAAAAAGTAGGTACCAATGATATTTATGATTTTTTTGCTAACATGGTTGGTTTTTTAACTTTTTATAATTAGCTTAAGATCAAATATTTTTTGTGGCCAAGTCTAGTTTTATGGTGGCATTTTTTGTGATTAATTCCAATGGTGGGGTCCATACCAATTTTGAGGAGAAAATGAAAATTATAAATTATGAAATGGAGTGTTTGATGACCTACCTAAATTTTGAGTTCTGTATGACTAAGTTTTTTATTGGGTCATGTAAAATACATGATCTTTATCTTTTCTAATTATGTGAGGTTCTATTGTATCTAAGTCCTCCTCTATAATGCTTTTAAATTTTATTTGGATAGCCTAGCACCTACATTATATTTTATGTCTATGTTAATCCAAGAAGTACATAGTCAAATATTCCTCTACTTCTTGTTTTATATTGGTACATAATGTATCAAGTTTTGTGGAAAAATGGATAATAATATCATGTTTCATATCTTGTAGCAGGTTATTAACTTCCATCCTTGAGACCCCATTAGTGGTCTTAGAGGATGATTATGGAAATGCTTTGTTTCTAAAGGTATTTTTCATTTTAGACCTAGATTAATCTTTACACAAGATAATTATATCATCAAATTTTATTTTTGAAACATCCACATTGATAATAAAATCCAATCCTTCCAAGCATTCCTCATTGACTCCTTTTAGAAATATCAACTTAATAGACTTTAGATCTAAATTTTTTAGTTTATATTTTTGGAGACTAAACATAAATATTTAAACAAAGTCCTCTATTATTTCCTCCTATTTTTTTGACATTTGAAATATGTCATCCCTTCTAAAATATTTCCTCTACAATAGTTTTGATATTTGTAGAGAAATTTATCCCTCATATATGTCCAATCCATGAGTACATTCTTCCCCAATCCCATTAACCATTGGATGATTTTGTCTTTGAGATATTTTTAAATATTTTTAGTGTGTTGGCATCCTAATTGTAGTTATAAATACAACACATGACTTCAATCTCAAACAAGAACATGTTAGGGTCCTCAATTACCATTCCCCTAAGTTAGGTAGAGTTAAAATGGGATTGTTTCACTACCCATGGGGGTGTTTATGGGAGACTAAAATGTTGTGGTTTCAATGATATAGGTTTCTCTAAATTTAGATTTTGAACTTTTAACTAGAATGTAGTAAATAAACTATAAAGTAGGAAATTTATCTAAAAATTAGAATCAAATAATAAATTAAACATGCGGTCTAAAATCTCACCTAAAACATAATGGTGTCACTTTAGGAACAACCATTTGATTTATTGATACTACTACTTTTACTAATTGTAAACCTAATACATGTATTTATCAAGGTGTTGGCACTGTATATGTAACACTAGTCTCTTTCAATGGTTGAGGTGATAAGATTTGGGTATAGTTAAACACACTCACATGGAAATTAAATAAAAATAAAGAAACAATAATAATAAATTTAAATAACAATAACATAAATCTAATGCTAGCTTGGAAGCTTCATCAAACTATATGGAATTGAACTTGTAGAAATCATAAATGCTTATGTAGAGATTAAAATAGGACAAAAAATATATTATGGTATAATTATTTAATGAATAAGGCATACACATAATTTAAAATTGTATTTAGACTAATGGATGGGATATTTACCACAATTCATCTTGAGTGGGTCATGACTTGATTGGATTTACGTTATAATACCTTCCTCTTTATATATTTGATTAATTTAAACCACTTATTTTTAAATTATTGATCATATATAAATGATAATATTTCTACATTTAAATAATAGAGTTTTGGAATATAATTAAATCCTCTATATCATAATTTATTACTTTCTAATTTCTACTTGGTAACCTATGCCTTGTTTTTTGATCTTTAAATAGAGAGGGCAAGTTATTATTTAGATCTTATAGTTACAATAGAAAATATAAATTATTTTATGATATTATATGAATTTTATATAAATACCTACACATTATTTATGATAAAGTTTACAACCAACAGTTAAAAAAATATCAAAAAATAGGATGCAGGGAGGACAATAATATGTTAAATTATTGTAATGGTCTTGGAGGCATATTCCAATGGAGAATAAGTGATGATATGGAATTATAATGGTGTTTTGTCCTTTACCTAGGTTATAATAACATTATACACCTCAGACCATGGATGAAATCTATTTCAAACTACAAACTATCCATCACAGTCATAACAAGGAATTAACAACAAATTTTATGGGTTATCTTTTAATTTTATGGATTAGATTAATTGTTAATAGTTTTTAATAACTAATAATAATTATAAAATAATGGATAAAGGAGAGAAATATAGTTAAAATTAAGTGGACGCCACTCAAAAATTTTAATTTGACTTTAGACGTCAACCAAATAGTAAATACTGACCCCAAGAAATACTCACAAGAGGGCAAGTTTAGCATCAAAAATGATGGGAAAGGCATGAGAGATGATTCTTCCAAATGTATGGTTGATGAAATGGTATCACTCTAAAAATTCTCTATCTCTAATCAAAATATTATAATATCCCCTCTATCTTGGGTGGACTAGGTATTAGGAATAAGACTGGTGGGACATGACTCCTCTAACTTTTAGCTCAAATTGTCAGTGGAGAAGAATGAGGTATGTTTTAATGTCCCTAACATAATTTTAGAAAAGGAAAATTTGAAACCTATGAAGTCTCTTTTGGTAAAATTGAATGGCTTCAAGCCCAACATTGATTCCTTCAAAAAAATGGGCCAACCATAGAGGAAAATCAAAAGGTTAATTTGAAGTGGTTTCCCCAAGTAGAAGTTTATTCTTTATCAAATTCACTAATAAATAAGACTATTTCAAGGTCCTAATATAGGGGGCATGTTTTATAAATAAGTCTAATATTTTCATAAGTCACTATAAGGTAGGCATAAGCTTAAGCAGCTCAGCATTGGAGGACATCCCCATGTGGGTTATTCTCCTAAAACTTTATCTTGAATATTGGGAACTAAAAATGATTATGGGAATTGATATGGCCTTCATCCAACCCATAATAATTTATCCTATCACTAAATCCTAAATAATAATGGTGGTGGATAGATTTTAGGTTTTTATCCCAATAGATAAACCCCTCCATTCAACCAAGCTAAAATCTAAGTATGAGGAGTGGTCTTAGTGAATTGAGTATGAAAATTCTTCTATCATTTATAGCAAGTGAAATATACATAGTCACTTAGATAAATATCACCATAAATTATCATATACCACCTAGGTACTTAAACCATTCTACGCTAGGAAACTTGAACCCAACCCCTTAATTTGAACTAAGTAATCAACCAAAAAGGTAGTAGGAACATGTGTAGCTATCAAATCAATAACCATGATTTAAATTTCACCAAGGAACCTAGTTATGGCACACACTAGCTATAAAATCATATCCCCTAATCCCCTAAATAAGTTGACCCCTAGTCCCAAAATAGAGGCATTAGATCAAGAAGGGCCCAACAAAACCATGACTATACCAAGGGAAATGGATGAAAAGAGAACATAATATATTTCAATTATAAGTCTTCTCTCTAATAATAAGGATATATTTTACATCCAAGACCTCATGGTAATTAGAAACCTAAGGGATACAGGATCTGATCAAAATAACACAATATTTAAGGAGTCACACAACTTTGTGGAGTCTCTCATCTATTAGATCCCTCAATTTGTGAGTTAAAAAAATGAGAGTATTTAACACCATGATAGCATTGTATCATGAAAGTAAATGGCATCTCCTTCAAAGTACAGGTGCCAATGTTTAGTGGTTAATACTCCTACTCAACATCTAAAAGCTGATGAAATAAATTGGTTATAATAAAAACCCAAGAAAGGTAAAAAGAAAATGGGTGCAGGGGAAGGAATGAAATATACATGTAAGACACCAAACCAAATGGTTATAAATAAGGAAATAGCTAGTGAAATAGTCAAGGGTAATCAAATAACCTTTAAAACCCACCCTACTACATTAAATAAATGAAGTTCCTATCATGGAATGTGAGGGGGCTTTAAAACCCTAGAAAATATAGGATAGTTAAGAATCATAGAAAATGGAATGACCCTCTTCTACTTCTATTACAAAAAACCAAAATTAAGAATCATTTAATAAATACACTAGTAAGGTTTTCAAAAATTACAGTAACACTGACTCAAGCTCAAAGGGAGCTTCTAGTGAGATTATTGTCTTATGGAATTTGCAAAACCTAAAAGGAAAATAAATAATTAGGAGAAATAACCATGTGTATGTTTTATTTAGGAAAAAGGTTACTAATAATGAGTGGATAATGTCAAATATATATGACTCTAACTCTTAAACCAATAGAAGGAAACAATGGGAGGATTTGTTTAATTTTAGGAAACTCAACATGAATTAGAAATGGCTAGTGGCTAGAGATTTTAATTCCTCCTAACCATGATGAAAAATAAACTTGGGTTGATTGATTTCTCTAAAATCAAAGTGGAGCTAAAAATAATCATAATAGAGGTTGGTCTCATATATGTGTAACTCAAGGTAAATCCATTTACATAGACAAATAAGACAATTGGGGAGGATCTAATCCATGTAATATTAGACAAGGTTTTGGTTTCTCTAAACTAGGACTTATATTACACTAGCTCCCTCTATTCTCTGCCCAAGATTGGATCAAATTTTAACCCTATTATATTTTAATGAGACAAGGTTTTTACCACAAGAACAGTCCATTCAAATTTGAAAGTATGTGGTCACATCAACCTAATATCTTTGTTTCCAAAAATCCATTATGAAAAGAACCATTCTCAAGTATGTATATATATATATATATATATATATATATGTTTATTCTAGTCAAAAATCTTGATCATTTGAAAACAAAATTAAAAATATGGAAAAATGAGGTGTTTAGAAACATATTCACCAAAAATAAGTCTATAGAGGAGGAGCTATAGAAATTATAAGAATGTTCTTCTATCTAAAGAATAAAAAAATAGTCAATCTCATTATAAAAATACCTGTTAAGGACTCAATTGTACCCTAGCTAAGCAAAAAAATGTTTAGGTCCCCTACTCAAATTTGGTCCAACATGGGAATGGCCCTAGGCTGTGGGTTACCTAAATTTGGGTCAAACCTATAGGATTTTTTATAAGGCTATCTCCACAAATGTAATAATCTAGTCCCTTTTACTAAACCTGTACTATTGGGATGAAATGAGAGAGAAATACATAAATAAAAATCTATACTAAATGTGGTGATTTACCAAATTTTCAAATATCCACTTTCAACTAGGACACTTTTATGACTACTAATGAATTCAATCAAGACAAGGAATGATCAGATTTTATGATAGGGTTGAAAGAATGAGTATATTGTATGGAGGTTAAAAAGAGACCTACAACTTGAAAGATAGAAAGGGATAGATATATAAGACACTATGGACTCATGACACTTCAATATTGATGTCACTAGCTAACACTTCTCACAACCTGTAATAAACCAATAGAATTGAAGTAAGGTGCATGAAGAACATACAAATGATGAATATAAACATACACTCTGCACATCAAACTTTAGTGAAGAACACGTAGCATTTAATTAGAATCTAAAAATTATCTTATATTGCTTCAAGAGAGTGTTACAAAATTATTTTGGTAGAGATTCACTATCTCCAACTGAGGGATCCAAAACAAGAGCACAAAGCCAGTATTTATAAGAAGAAAAAGGGGAGAGATAAAAATGGCATTGAAGGGATCACTAATGAACCCTATGCCATTCAAAATAATCATTTCCACAATCCTACTTGTTCCTACTCTTGCATTAATGGCATTCAATCCTTTTTTCCATGATGGAAAATATGAAAATCAAGAAAAGATATAGGGAATAATCTCAGCTACCACATGAACCTTCTCAATATTTTTTATTGCAAGGGCAAGGTCTTCATATTCAAGACCATGCTCATGTCTACTTTTAGAGGCTGAGATTATGGCTCAAGATGCTCCTCCATTAATTACATATATCCACCTCTAATTTGAAATGTGAACCTAGGCCTACTATAGGTTGAAAACCAATATAAAATATTGGTTTTCCTATAATTGATACATCCATTTGAACATATCCATATTGTATGAATAGATAGTAGCCCACCTTGATCTATATCAGGTCTAAAAAGACCTATTTTATCCTTATAGATTCTTAATGACACTATTTGACCCAAAAATATTTTCTCTTGTCCAACCTAGATCATGTTTGAGCTTGATTCCATTCATACTTACCTTGCCTAGGTCAAAAATGGCTTTGTTGACTTCCATCGAAAGTCGTAATCTCACCTTTGTTTAAATAGTTATTGACCATGTATTAGATCATTAATTTATTCACCTTTACTCACGCCATCTGATCTCCATGGCATGGGTTAATAGATCCCTTGGATCTTCCCTTGACTTATCAACTTTAATTGATTTGGTGCCACTTGGTAGCCTCGTATTTACACTCAACATCCATTGTCAATCTATTTACTTCCATGCTTATGCCACATGGTGGCCTCTAAGCTCCTTGACATTTTTAATTTCTCAAATATCATTAGATCTAAAGCCATGATTGAATGTGAGCCATTAATATACTTGGGCCCATTAAATTTTTAGTTTCCACTTGCCATTAGATCTCCTATATGATTAAACACTGATTATTGATCTTAATTTTTTGAATCCAAATATTTATTCCATAGGGTTTAAAATTGGTGTTCTCATTCCTATATTTTACATCCAAATGAACATATTTAATTACTATGTAACTTTCATTAATATATTTGAAAACCAATGGTCATTTTCCATGACTTAAATTTAACATTTTCACACCCATCAATTGACATCCACAGGAATGTCAAAGATGTTTGCATGACCATCAATATTTGGACCCCAATGGATGACTATTGAACTTAATCTTAACACTTTCATGAATGTCACTTTTTTGGAACAATTCCTCTAATACAAACCAATCTTTTGAACTTTTTCTTTTACGCACTTTGTCTTGAACTTTTATTTTGGCATTTTTGTATCAGACAATTTGTCTGACAAAAATGACTTCGATATTTTGCCTTTGTGACAATTTCCTTGAAAGAATTATAACTTGTACATTTTTTATGTTATTTATGCAAAAAACCTTCCCTAAAATAATTAGTCTTTATAACTTATGCTTGTGGATAAATGTCTAAGAGAATGAGCCTACAGGGTTTTTTGATGCAAACAAAATGTCTTAGAGAATGAGGTCTTTGGTAAAATTATTTGGACAATTTTCTCAAAAGAATTCTAACACTTAGATTTTTATTTAGATAAATGTTTGAAAGGAATTGTATCTTTGGGATCTTTTTTTTGGATTAAATGTCTGAAATAATTCCCAACACTTAGTTAAAAAATCCCAAAACATTTTTATCCCCAAAAGAATTAACACTTAGCCAAAATAAAAGCCCAAAAGAATTTTCCAAGTAAGGACTTAACAAAATAAAGTTTTTTCACTTAGATTTTATCTCACGGGCTCTTCTAGACTTGTACAACTTTCCCTACTATTAGATCCTTGAAGGGTTGAATGAATTATGAAAACCTAAAGCTTATGTAGACTTGTTCCTCAAAAATTGATAAAATACACTTCAAGCAAGATTAAAGTATTTCAAAAGCTTTGAAAGTTATGGTTAATATTTAGACCACTCATTCCATCTAGAACTTGGTTCATCTTCTTAAACCATTTCTAAGTAATATTTCTATGTGGGCCAAAAGTGGCCAACATTTTTGGTGACTCAACTGGCTTGACCAACCTGTTGGTCATGGGACCTAGAATTTGATCGAGCTTGTTCATAAGGCCTTAGAAAAACAAAGAATTATTTACATAAAGACTCTACCTATCTCCTTGAAAACATATTAAAGTAATGATACACACATTAATAATAAGAAATCAATAAAAGGATGAACAACTACCTAAAATAGCAAAAAAATAACAACTAGAACAATGTGCAAGGGCACTTCAAAAAGATAGACTTATCTACCTATGTACAAAGATCATGATAAAACATTAATTAAAAAAATTTAGATACCTTCCATTGATAAGGATGAGAAGGCTCTCTCCATTAAACCTAGCAAGCTCAAAATCATTACTCTCTTTATAACCTATGATAACATAAGGTCCACTCCAAAGAATGTCAAACTTGGAGTTCTTTCTGGGTTTTACATGATCCTCATCCCATTTTGAGGACTATATCACCTTTCTGAAATGTCTTTAAGGAACCTCTCTTGTCAAACGACCTCTTTACCTAGTGATGATTGGGCCACATGATGTGCATAGATGTGTCCCTTGTCTCCTCCAACTATTTTAGTTCATTCAACCTTACCTACATAGCATCATCCTCTAAAAGCTCAAGTTGATGTTCAAGCTCTAATACAGGAAGATCAAGAGATATAGGAAGTTTGGATTCCTTCCCATAGACAAGGAGTTATGGGGAGTGTCTAGTATCCATCTTAGGTGTCACTCTATCCAACCATAGGGAAGTTCTTACTCTAGTATGCCACTCTCTCTAACTATCCTCCATAGTTATTTTGATAATCCTTAGTAGGTTCTTATTAGTGGACTCTATCAATCCATTGCATTTTGGGTAATAGTTAGAGGATGCCTTGAGATAAATCCCATATGAAATATCCCACTCACATACCTTGCTACTACTAAAGGCCAATGCATTATAAAAAATGATTGTAGATAGCACACCAAATATGGTCACGAGGTTATCATAGAAGTCTAAAATAGAAACTTCATTATCCTCTTTGAGGGAAACTACTTCAACCCACCTTGTAAATTAGTGTGTATCTATAATGATCCATTTATTACTTTTAATTTAATGGGGTGTATAATTCCTATAAAATATAAGCCCCATTATATAAAGGGTTTCTCTACTTGTAGGGGTTGCAAGGGAAGGGTAGCTAGGTTTTGCTTGCCAACAAACATTGCACATTTTGGGAATTTCCTTACCCAAGAGTTATCATGTATAAACATTGTGGGCCAAAAGTACCCACTTATAATGATTTTAGAGGCTATGGTTTTGGTATCAAAATGCCCACTAGTTGGACCATCATGGAACTACTCAAGTAGCCTATTTATTTGGCATGATTCCACACACCTCAAAAGCATGCCTCCTATGTATCTCTCAAAAATCACTCCATCTATCAGTACATAAGGTATACTTTGTAACCTAAAGTGCCTTATTTTAGATCTATCTATCCCCATAGGACATTATCCTAACTCAAGAAATCTAATTATGTCATGTGTTTAACTGAAAGGTGTGTTATCTATAGCTACCTATTGGTTATCATGGACTACCAACACTTGATATTTATCTTGATTTACTTCTACTACAAGGTGATCACACAACCCTCTACCCCATACAAGATTTGTAAATTTGACCTCAAGGTCATAATCCATGCATTTTTTCACCCATCCATCTCTTTTTTCATTGAGATCATTGTTGAGTATAAATTCTTTAATACTTGGGTGCACCACCATAAGTATGATCTTACTATTGGAGACCATGTGCCTAAATTTCTTAAAACCTCTCACTAATACAAGCACATGGTTCTATATAAAGCTATACCTCTCCTCATACCCTTATAAGGCCTAACTGAAGAAAGTAATAGGTTATTCTAAACCTTGCTCATTCTAATGCATCAACATGGTAGAGATTTCATCCAATGTAGAGAAGGCATACAAGTAGAATTCCTTGTTAAAATTAGAGTTAATAAGTGTAGGGTTATCAGATATGGCCTCCTTGATAGCCTCAAAACTCCTTTTACCTTATTTGGTCCATGTAAACTCTTTGCATTTTATTAACATGTGAATAAGAGGTTTGACCATCTCCACAAAGCCTGGGATAAATATTCTTATAAAATTAATCTTTCCTAAAAAACTTTGCAAACCCTTCTTGTGCTTAGGCAAGAGTAGAGATAAGATGGACTAAACTCTTTCAAGGTCTATGGAAAGACCATCCTTAGGCACTACATGGCCTAATATTCTATCCTCATGAACACCAAAACTACATTTTTCACATTCAAAGACACCCCAAACTCTTTGCATCTTTCAAATACTAACCTTAAATGATCAATGTGATCAGCTAGGTCCTTTGAGAAAAAGTGATGTCATGTAGGTAGATGATCACCATGTCATTGATTTAACCTTCAAATTCAACATCCATTTCCCTCTAGAAGGTTTCTCCAGCATTGGATAGTCTGAAGGGCATCTTCATATATGCAACAGTGCCCCACTTTGTGGTGAAGGCAGTCTTATGCCTATCTTTTTCCTTGACCATGATCTGATTATAGCTAGAGTGGCCATCAAACAATGAGAATATCTAAGAAACTACCACTTTTTTATGAATCTGATCCATTGAGGGTAGTGGGTAATGATATTTAGTTGACACCTTATTGAGGTCCTTAAGATTGACACATAAACATATTTCCCCATTATTCTTCCTTACTGGCATAAGATTTTCCACCTATGAGGAATGTTTGATGGGGAATATGATATTTGACTCAATAAACTTAAATACCTCCCTTCTCATTAACTCTTCTACTTTTGGATTGATATGCCTTTGCTTCTACCTGACTAATCTTACATTTATCTCTAGTTCAATGGTGTGTTGTTTGAGTTTGGTATCAAATCCCTTCAAATCCTTGTATTCCCATGTAAATACATCAGAGAAATCTTGGCATAGATCAAAAAATTTAGCTCTCTCTTTTTCTTTATTAATCTTTCCTAACTTTAATAATTTTCCCTTGCAGATCTATATCCTTTCATAATGTTCCTCTTTGGCTAAGATGCATGCCTTGCCTTTTCTCACTTGGTCATCTTCATTGAAGATGTTTTCCAATGTCATAATCCCCTTAGGTATCTTATTATATTTCAACTATGCTATATGATCATCATACTAGTATTGGAACTTATTTTGATTTTTATGGTAGAATTTTTCTTCATGCATTAAAAAACCATATAATTTGGTCATCATTATCAAACACCTACCAACTTACCTCATTATTAGGTATAACTAGACTATATATGACCTTGACTTTTCCTTAGCTCTAGTTGCCTTTGACTTGATCTACAACCTCATATTGAGCTCAAATGGCTACAATCCTATCTACATGTTTATTTTCCTCTCTTGGTATGGATTATATATTAAATGCCAAGAAGTCTTCCATGAGATCCCATACATGATTCTTGTAGGCTTTCAAATGATGGTTCTTGACTACAACTATGTCTCTCACTTGTTTCACAACAATATCTCTATCACCTTTGACTTGAATAAGTTTGACACCTCTTCTTCTTTCCTCTTGTAAACCATGTAAAATAGCTTCATATTCAACTATGTTTGAAGTGAAACTAAATTGAAATCTTGCAATTAAATAGTACTTCTAACCTGAGAGTGAAACCAACATGACCCAATCTCCACTAGCATTTTTTGACCTTGAGACATCGAAGAGGAAGGTCTATATAACATATTTTTGTTGAGTGGTGTTAATTAATAAAGGTATAGTAATACCCTCCTCATGCATATAATATACCCCTAATTCTTCTTCTTCAAGATTGTTAAAGGGATAAAATCCATGGTTATCAGCTACCCATTCATCCAGATATAGATCTAAAATGCCTTCAAGATGATCATGTGGCTCTTGTTCACTAACATTTTCATCCTCCTTAAATATGGTGCAATTGACATTTGTAAGGTTAGGCATATAAGGCTCTATATAAAACCTAGAGATATATTTAGACCTAATAGTGACAATAGTCTGATATCTAATCCTAAAAACCATGTATGACTAGTCAAAGGACAAATTCCCCCTAATCTTTGTAGTAAAGTTCCTAAATAGGCATAGGGAAAAATATGGGGGTAGGTCTGCAACAATTACATCTTGAGAGATGACACAATTTGGGCAAGCTACCAATGTGATCTTAAGGTCTTTCACTATGCCAAAATTTTAGTGGGGAAACCATCCAATTAGAGAACACCTTTTACATTAGGTATATATTTAATCCCAAGCTTATTTATTATGGTTTTGGGCATAATTGAGGTTGAATAACCGAAATCTATCATACAATTATGCACTAAATAGTTTCCTATGATGGCTAATAAATAGAATGGAGGGGGCTTGACAACATTGGGGGGATGAACAATATTATGAACTTGAATTTGATTAGGAACTTGATTAGAAACCTAACTAGGACTAGGTTGATTACTATTTATGAAAATATTGTTCACCTTTTCAGCTATCTCATTCACATGAGAAGGCTTGGAGAGTTTTTGTTGAAGAACCTCTCTCTATCTTGGAATGGATAAGGTATCATACATAGACATAGTGACATTATCTTTTTTCATATGATCCATAATATTTAAAGTAAAACTAGTAACTTTAGAGTATACCTTTGAGGTAGAAGCATCACTTGGCACTTGAGTGACATCAGGAATAAAAGGAGACTTTAGTTTTTGTCTTTGATATTGGGTCACTTGTTGATTTTTAGGAGCTCTAGCAATTGTATTTGAAATGGTAGTTTATTGAATAGTTTTTAGATATGTTTAAAAAGGCATAGGTTACCCCAAATTATCATCTAACATTCTCATTTTATCCCTTATATGGGCTACAACTAGTCCATCTAGCCTTTGTGTAGTATGTACCATGTTTATGGCTATAGGTTTGAACATATGCTCCCCTTCTTGAAAGTTTACACACATGGTGTCAATTGGTGCATTACCCATCCTTACTTGCTATTGAATTTGAGATTTTGATGATGTCATGGTAGGCATATTACCTTGATTCTTTAGAGGGCCTTGTGGTAGAGGAGGCATGGTGTCATGGCCTAGGAATGAAGGAGCATGGTGCTAACTAGGGTCCCTATACATCTCCCCACTTATAATCATTACCATCTCATTAGACTGTTACCCTAATTTCCATTGATCCTCTTGTGCAAGATTATTTTGTGTAGCTACCAAGACTCTCGAACTACTTGTAGCTATAGGGTTATATATTATAATATCTACCTTGAGTAAGTTGGATTTAAGCTTGTTGATTTAATGGATAAGGGGTCTATTATAGGATTAATTAGGGTATTGAGTTTAGAAGGGACCTTGGTATGAGTATGGCCTATATAAAGTATGTTATTGTCTCTCTATAGCCACTAGCTTATTGTTTTGTGCCTTCAGCAAGCTCTTAATCCTTGTAAATTTATCTACTTGGCCATCATCAAGTTGGGCTTGGTTAGTTAGAGTGGTCAATGGAGAAATGATAGGTGGGGTTGGTTGAAGTTTAAGAAAAAGTGGTGTGAGAGGTCTTGGCATGAGTTTCCCTTCTTGTATTAAAAAATTTATCCCCTTATAGCTATCTCATAAGCCCCATGCAGATTTGTCCCACCCATAGATTAGATCATGACTGCATGTCTAAATTCAATTCTCTCAAATAGTAAAAGAAAGCATAATTGGGTGTGGGCTTAATGATGACAGAGATCCTACCCCAAGTCTTTTGGAATCTATAATTAAAATCAACTGTATTCACTTATATCCTCAAAATGTTTACATAAGCACTCACCAAACTCATCCCAAGTATTGATTAAGGTAAGGGTTAACCTCTATACCATTATAAGGCTTTACTTTCAAGGATGTGGCTAGTAGTCTCATGGCTACATTCTCTTATGTGATGTACTACACAAAGGTTTGTAATGTCAGAAATGTGCTCTAAAGGAGTGGTGTATTTTTTTCCTATAAATATGGTAGACTCTTCAAAAAGGTAGTAGATATGTCATCATATTATTAAAGGTTAAGAGGGCTCCCCCCATTAAAGGGTATAAAATCTTGATTCCTCAGTAGAATTATGAATGGAATGGAAAATAGACTTTGCCTAGAATATAACCTTCTGAATGGCAGTGTAGATTGTGCTTAATGGGGAGAGTGACTTATATTATATCTTTTGATAAATGACAAGGATGTTGTTACTCTCCTTCTTCTTGATGGCACTAGAAGATCACTAAATTGGAAGTCGATACCCCTTTTAGATGATCTTTTTCCTTTTATCATGTAGGTAAGGGTTGGCTTTTGTAGATCGATATGTTTGGAGTTGTCAGGTACTCTTAATGAGTGTCTTCTACACTTGTTAGCCAAAGATAGCACCAATTCTTTACTTATTATTTAATCAGTCCCATCAAGTGTGCCAGAACTATTAAGGACTCAAATTTCACCCTAACTAAGAAAAGAAATGTTTAAATCCCCTACTCAAATCTATTCCAACATGGGAATGGCCCTAGGCTATAGGTTACCTAAATTTGGGTCAAACCTATAGGATTTTTTATGAGGATAGATCTTTAGATGTAACAATATAGTCATTTTTACTAAACCTATGCTATTGGGATGAAAAGAGAAATAATTACATAAATGAAAATCTATACTAAATGTGGTGATGCACCAAACATTCAAATATCCACTTTTAGCTTGGACACTTCTATGACTACTAATGAACTCAACCAAGATAAGGACTAGTCAAATTCTATGACAAGGTTAAAATCATGAGTATTTTTCATGGAGGCTAAAAAGAGACCTAAAACTTGAAGTATAGAAAGGGATAGGTCTATTTAAGACACTATGGACTCATGATAGTTCAAAATGGATATCACTAGCTAACACTTCACACAACTTGCAAAAAACCAATAGAGTTGAAGCAAAGTGCATGAATAACATACAGATGATGAATAGAAACATAGACTCTACACATCAAACTTTAGTGAAGCACATTTATCATTAACTAAAATCTGAAAATTATCTTATATCACTTCAAGATAGTGTTACAAAGTGATTTTGGTAGAGTTTTTCTATCTCTAGCTGAGGGATCCAAAACAAGAGCTCAAAGATAATACTTATAGGAAGAAAAAGGGGAGAGAGAGAGAAATGGAACTAAAGGGATCATTAATAAGCCCTATCCCATTCATAACAACCATCACCACAATCCTCATCAATCTTACTATTGTATTAATGTCATTTAATCCTTTTTTTATGTGATGGAAAATATGAAAATCAATACAAGTTGTAGGGAACAATCTCATCTATCACATGAACCTTCTCAAGATCCTTTGTATCAAAATCCTTTATTAAAAGGGCAAGGTATTCATATTTAAGACCATGTTCATGTCTACTTTTAGTGGTTGAGAGTATGGCTCAAGACACTCCATTAATTACATATATCTAACTCTACTTTGAAATGTGAACTTGGGCCTACTATAAGTTGAAAACTAGTATAAAATATTGGTTTTCCTATAGTTGATACATCCATATATACATATCCATATCATATAAATATATAATAGCCTACCCTGATCTATATCAGGTCTAAAAAGACCTATTATGTCCCTATAGAGTCTTAATGGCACCATTTGATCCTAAAATATATACTCTTGGTCTAACTTGGATCATGATCGAGCTCATTTCCATTCATACTTACCTTGCCCTAGTCAAAAATGGCTTTGTTGACTTGTGTCAAAAGTCATGGGCTCACCTTTGTTTAATTGGTTATCAACCATGATTTCGATCATAGACTCATTGAAATTTTCTCACACCATACAATCTCCATGGCATGGGTTAACATGATCCCTTAGATCTTCCCTTGACCTATCAACTCTAACTGAGTTGGTGCTACTTGGTAGCCCTATATTTATACTTAGGATCTACTATTATTCTATTTTATTTCATTCTTAAACCATGTGGTAGCCTCTAATATCCTTAACCTTTTGACTTGATCACATGTCATTAGATCTAAATCCATGATTGAACACAGGCCATTGATCTACTTGGGTCCATTAAAATATTAATTATCGCTCTCCATTCAATCTCCTATATGTTTGAATGATAATTGTTGATCTTGATTTTTTGAATCTAAATGGCTATTCCACGAGGTTTAAAATTGATGTCTACATGCTTTTATTTGACATCTATGTGAACTCATTTGGCATTTGCATGACCATCACTAAAATATTTGAAAAACAATGGTCATTTTTTGTGACTTAAATTTGGTGTCTATGCACCTATCAATTGATGTTCATAGGAACATCAATGACATATGAATGACTATCAATCTTTGGCCCTAATGGATGACTACTAAGATTAATTTTGACACTTGCATGAACATCACTTTTATAAAATAATTCCTATGAGATAAACCAATCTTTTAGACTTTTGGTTTTGGTCACTTTGTCTTGGACTTTCATTTCATCCATTTTATAACAGATAATTTTTTTGATGGAAATAAATTTGGGATTTTGCTTTTAGGAAAATTTCCCCAAAATAATTTTGCCTTGTACCTTTTATTTTGGTATATGATCAAAAAAACTTCCCCAAAATAATTAGTCTTTGAAACTTATGCTTGCAGATAAAATTTCCAAGAGAATGAGCCTGTGGGGTTTTTACTGTAGATAAAATGTCTAAGGGAATGAGGTCCTCAAGAAAATTGTTCAAACAATTTTCCTGAAATAATTATAATACTTTTATTTTTCTTCAGATAAAATGTCTGAAATAAATTGTATCTTTAGGATCTTAGCCAACACTTAGTCAAAAAATCCCAAAACATTTTTCTCCCTAAAAGAATTAACACTTATCCAAAATAAAATCTTGAAAGAATTTTCCAATAAAGGACTTGGAAAAATAAATGTTTTGCACTTAGATTTTATCTCACAGTATCTTTTAGACTTGTACAAATTGCCATGATATTGGATATTTAAATGCTTGAATGAACTATAAAAACCTAAAGCTTGTGTAGACGTGTTCCTCAAAATTTGACAAAACACACTTCAAGTAAGCTTAAAGTGTTTCAAAATCTTTGCAAGCTATGTGTGATATTTAGACCACTCATTCCATCTAGATTTTGGTTCACTTACTCAAAACATTTCTAGGAAAGATATCTATGTGGGCCAAATGTGGCCAACCAAACCTTCTCATCAAGTATCATAATCTTGAAGCCAAAGAAGAATAATTATGTCAACAAAAGTCTAGATGTCTATGGCTTAAGGAAGGTGATAGAAATACCAAATTCTTTCACCACCAGACTTTTAGAAATACAAATGAAAACATGATCTCCAAATTACTTCTTGGAAATATAAGGAAATATATGGACATATATGATATAAATTATAAGATTATAATCTATTTAAGGAACTTACTAAGGGAAAATGGTTCTCAAGATGTTAAACTGAAAGCAAGACTTGTATAAAACCTCCCCAAGATTATTAATCAATATAAAAACATGAACCTCCTCAATCCACCTTCTATTGAAAAGGTTAAATCAACATTCTTTTCCATGTAAGGAAGTAAATATCCTAAGTTAGATGTCTCCCCCCCCTTTTTTAATAAATTCTAGAATATCATACACATAGAGGTGGAGGCTATGGTGAGTGAATTTTTTAGAGATGGTACTATCTTGAAAGTAATGAATAATATGTTTTTCGTCCTCATCCCCAAGAAGCCTGTATCTAACTATTTTAAAGAGTTCAAACTAATCATGATGTGAAATATTGCTTATAATAAATGCTCATTAAATCTAGTAATAAGGATACAACCACTCCCAGAGAGAATTATGTAGAACATCATGGATCTTTTTTTATGACAAATTAATAATGGAATAATTGCCATCCATGAGGCCATGCACTTTATTTCAAGATCCTCCAAACAAGGTATGTTTGTTAAATTAGACATGAATAAAGCATATGATATATTTTCATGGAGCTTTTTGGATAAATAAAGGATTGGATTTAATCCCCCCTTTTGAGAACTCATTTTTAGTTGAATCTCTACTCCCAAGTACTCCATCATGATTAATGGTATCCCTAAAAGTTATTTTTTAGCCAGGAGAGGTTTACGACAAGGGGATCCCCTATCCCCTTACCTCATTGTCATCTTTTTTGAAACTATAGGTAGAAGCATCTATGTTACTCAGGAATAGATCATAATTAGTGGTATCAAGGTAGCCCAAAAAACCATCCCTATCACATGAGTATTTTATAGATGTCATCATCCTTCTTGGTGAGGCATTTGTTGGTAAAGCTAAGACCCTCAAAAGAATTATCTTAGATTATGAGAAGGTATCCAAATAGTGTATCAACTTCATCAAAATCTCAATCTTCTTCCTTAACACTCCTATTAGACTGCAGAAGAAGTTGGATGCTATACTTTGGTACCATATCAATAAACTCCCTTCCACTCATTTTGAAATTTCACTCTTTATGGGTAAAATTTTATCATAATTTTGGAAATCCCTAATGGATAGAATATAAAATATTCTTTTCAAATGGAAATGCCATCTTCTATCCCAAGCTCTAATTACTCGAAAGTTCCATCCAAAGTATACTAGTATACTTAATGTCTCTTTTCTATATCCTTGGTAAATTAGTGTACAAAATCAAACAAATTCAATACAACTTCCTCTAGAGAGGTTCTAAATAAATATTCATATTTCTCATGGTCCTTGGGGATAAGGCATGTCTTCCCAAGATGGAGAGGTAGAATTCTAGAGGGTAAAGATCATGAACAGGGATCTCATCACCAAGTTAGGATAGAAATATATGAAATAAGATAATATATGGACTAATATCATCAAGTCCAAGTACTTGGAAGGAGGTAATGAGGATAGCTTCCTCTAGGAGGAAGGTCTGAAAGATGGCTCAAATTTTTGGAAAGCCATTTATAGATGCAAACGTATCCTCCAAAAATATTATAGGTGGTAGGTAGGCAATGGGGAAATAATTTCCTTTTGGGACAACCCATGGATCTCGTAGACTCCTCTTTCTTCCTAGGATCCCTAAAATAATCTAAACCTTAAATTCAAATCCTCTTATGGGGTTAAAGTCAAAGATTATTGATATTGTGTGGATGGTATTTCACATTGGAAATCTCTTAATTTACATTCTAATAATCCATAATTATCCCAAGCCTTACATAATATTAATGCCAAAATACAACAACTTCATATTCCTATTTATCCTAAGGATGACCTCTTGCTTTATCTGATTAAAGGTAGTGGGGCCTTCTCAATAAAATAGGGTTACTTGGTCAATCTAGATTTGAGGAGGAAGGGGAGTATTGAAGACCTCTATAGATGAAACATCTCACTTCTAAGGTCAACATCTTATTTTTTTGTTAGCCTAAGATATAATCCTCATGATTGGTAACTTGGATAAACATGGCATGGTCATACTAAATAGGTGTGCCCTCTAAAAAGATTCTAAATAATCAATTTACCACCTCTTTTTGACCTATCATTTTGGGTCTATGGTTTTGGATTACTACTTCAGAAGTTCAAGGTTTCCTAGGTCCATCCTAGATTTATCCAAGATGTCATAACAGAATGAAAGCCAACATGGGTCTTACCCTCTCTATCCTTCTTATGGCATCTTCCCCTTCTGCATTTATTCTGGGAAATTTGGAAGGCTATAAATGATTTCATATTTTATAATAAAAGGAAGAACTTCAAGTCCATATTCCTTAATTTATGGTTTGAAATCATGGAGAACTAGAGATCCTTCCCTCCCAAATATAATGTCTTAGGTTCTTTCGATGAGGTATCTATTATTCATAACTATAACCTTTCTCAAGTTCTCATTGATTCCAAGCCAAATGTGAATAGGAGCTTACGTAGATGGTCATATCCCCCTCTAGGATATATTAAGATTAACTTCAATGGGGACTCAAAATAAACCCAAAAAAGGTTATAGGTGGGGGAGCCATCAAAAATCCTAAAGGGATGGTTGGGTAAGCTTATGTGGGACCCCTATGAGTTCAAACTAATCATGTGGTTGAAGCTTAGGCCTCTTTTTGGGGTATTCAATTTTTTGCACTCTAATGTTGATAACATTTATATTGAGGGTGATTCACTCGAAATTCTTAATGCCTTATCTAATAAGGTTACTCCCTCCCATATAATTAAGCATATTATAGATGATGCCAAATTCCTTATAGTAGTTTTTAGTGAGGTGTACATTATGCATACTTGTAGAGAAGGTAATATGACGTAGATAAACTTACCACTATAGGGGTTGGATCCCCATCGCTATTAACATGGAAAGGGACCACTAACCTACCCACTCATTTATTATAATTAATCTACAATGATTAAAATAACCCATCATAATTACTATCAGGGCTAGATATGTGTGGGAGTCTCAACATTAAACATGTGGATTTTTAACCCCTATATGCTTAATCATTATAGTGATCAAGTGAAATTTACAAGTGTAAGTGCCACTATATCTATCAAATTTTCTTTCTATCATAATTTATATATGGGGACAAGGAATATTTATAACTCTATTTAGAATTTTGGGGTAAGACTATTGATAATATGGGAGCTGACAAAGACTGGTTGAAGCCACTATCATGTGTAGAGGTTATAGGCAATACAAGGGTGTGGAAGAAGCTCCAAAAATGTGGACTAATTTAATTCATGTAATAGATAAATAAACATGATGTAAATATGTCAAAGGACTTTGTCATATCTTGGAACAAATGCACAGTCCAGATGCATGGGATATATGTTATCATCATGGAAGAGCATATTGGTGAAGTCACTAGTATGAGTTATGAGGGAGTCAAAGCTTTCAAGGATAAAACTAAGAATCTGTAACTCATGCATAAATTCTTTTGAACTAATGTTATATTGAATACTAATAAGAAAGGATCTCCAAGAAAAAATATTGCATAAATTCCTCGATGATGGCTCAAGATCTGTCTTCATATTATGAAATACCTTACTCTTGAAGGTAAATTTACCTTAATCTTCTCGCATCATTTTCTACCACTGAACCATTTTTATGGTCATAAAATTGGTCTTTCATTCTACCTCTTCAAGTCCTTGGAAATTTCGACCCTGGCCAACAAATTATCCATGACAATGACATTATACACCAAGGCCTAATTTTTATCCTAGTAAAAAAATTAAAATCTTTGAGAGGAAAATAGATTCTTACCATCCCTAAGAAAGGCTCTTTGGATGATGATTATGATCACCTAGAGGAGGATATGGTCCACATCCTTAAAAATCTACATCCTATCTCCCCATCTACTAGAACCCACCTCTTCAAATTCCCCACAATACCAAACCTAGAAAATGCAAGGGCATTATCCCCCTACTCCTAGGGTAAAATACCCAAAACCATTTCTATCTCCTAGTAGGATAAGGATGGAAATAAAGGGAAGGAAATATATGACATAGAAGATCCTAACAAGCAACAACAAAGGAAGCTACATGTATTTGAGGAGAAGAAAATGGAAATGGGTATGGATATGGTAGGTCTCATAAAGGAATGGAATGATATAAAGGCTAAAAGTGACAAGCTCAAGTTAAATTTTTCCATATAAAAAGAGGAAGAAAATTTTATGAACAAAAAAACTATAGGTGCTAAAATTGTTCCAAAATACTTTGATGACACTCAAGTAATCTTCAAACAAAATAAGGAAAATAAAACTCTATAGATGAAAATCATGAATGGTCTAATAGAAGACCCAAGTAAATGAACTTAAGGTAGAGCCGTGAAGGACTCACTAAAGAAAAAGGTTGAGGAGATAAAATGGGCTACCCTAAAAGATCGTGTAGGCTTTGTGGAGCCTTCTAGCTTGGTATAGTTTTATCTTAATAGTACTTTAGTTTTATTTTATTTAGTCTATTTTTTCTTCTGGTATTTTATTTGATGGTTGGTTGAAGTCCTTTTTTATTGTGCATCTTATGTGGGTTTTATCTCTTAACTTTAGGTCTATTATTTTTTTTTAAACTTTATGATTATTGGATCCCTGTAAAACTAGCTCTTTTTATGTAATCAGATAAAAAAATATTAAATCTACTGGTATGATTTGAAATGACTATTATAGTTATTAGTACATGATAGAATGATTTTTACAACTGTTATAGGTTGGAATACTTGTTACAATCATTATTATGGGTTATCCATCTAGTTGTTATGTGTTGGCTACCTAATTTCTATGATTTATCCTACCTTTATGTTATGGCTTAGCATGTGAGTGATTCAACCATGTTATCTAGATATTATGGGTACCTATTCTACTTCATAGTCATTCATTAATATCTATATGTATTAGACTATTAATAAATCTAAAATAGTAATGACAAAATGGTACAATCTTATTCATAAAGAAAATAATTTAAGCATACAATACCAAATATATATAACATGTTCATTCAATACCATACAATATAAAAAGTAAAAATGGTAACTATTTATATAATTATGTATAATTAAAAAGGACCAATAAAAGGGTTTTGGAAATTCTTCTAGGGTTAATCTCTTATCTCATCAATTATCATCCTTATAGCCTAACCTTTTGATGAGCACCCTATGATTAAGCCTTGTAAACCTTGTTTGGGATGCATAAGGAAGGTGATTTCTTTTATCAATACTTTATGTCTTGTCCTCTATGGTGTCTATTTAATCCAAATAATTCAAGTGATGTGAAATTTTTCTATAGTGCTATGTTGGAATTTTATTTTAGATTGATTGATAATTTAAATTGATTTTAAAACTAACATTGTTTCTTTTGAATTGACTTGTTAATGTTATTTAACCATTTATTTCTCAATTTTTTCCTACTTATAATTTGGAAAATTTATTAATTTTATTTATAACACTCTTTTGTGACTATTTTGCCTTTATTTATTTTAATTTTTGTGTTTATTTATTTTGAGGTATTGATTACATTAATTACAAAATTTGGTTTCTTGTTAATTTTTTATGTGAATTATTATTTGCCTTATGCAAGTATGGGGGATAAGATTATATTTTGTAATATAATACAAGTCTTGATACCATCCTTCCCACCCACAGATGTGGTAGTTTCATATAAGATCTAGCTAAAGTAATTATTTTCATATTTTTTTGGAAGTTTCAAGGAGGAATTTATTAAGAGGTCTAACAATGACTTTTCTCGAGAAGTCTAAGGAATATTTTTCTCAAGAGGTCTAAGAAATATTTTTATTGGGAAGTCTAAGGAGGATTTTTCTTGGGAGGTATAAGGAGGATTTTTATTTGGAGATTTAAATAAGACTTTTATTATGAGGCCTAAGGATAAATATTAGCATAAACTATTTTCCTAAAAATATTAAAGATACTATCAAATTTTTACTTCTCAGAGATGATCCAATTACTTGATAACAAAAATGATGTCTAAATTTTAAGAATGTATACATTATATTTTTTTATTGATAAGGTAAATGACCTGGTTTTAAAGGGACCAAGAACCATAGTTAAAGAGCATGAAATAATGTAGTAATCCCCATGGGTTAAAACAATAAAAAGTATCAAAAACTAGATAACTATCCCTATAGAAGGTAAAACAATAGACAAAAAAAATATAAAACTAGTTTAGGAAGGGGGGTCCCTCCATTGGTTCCTTCTCATCCTTGGTCTTCTTATCTTGTGAACCTTGTTTTCTCTTTGAGATTTTATCCCTTGTTATTTTTCCAAGTACTTGAGTGTCATCCCTAGGTAGGATCATTTGTGGCCTCATATGCATCAATTCTTACACTGAAGTCCTCTTAATGGGAGTAATGTTGGGGATCATAGGAGAGGGGATCTCTACCACCATCATGTTTTACTTCACAAGGGTCATGTCCACCTTAGTCAAATGGGTGAAGGATTGGATTGTTTTGTCCCCTTTTATGTTCATGGTGTTCCATGCATGTATAAGTCCCACCAGATTCATCCTGACCTCATGAAGCTTGCTATTAAAATTTTATAGATCCTCTTCATTATATTTGATCTTCTCTATCAAGGGAGATTTTCCTTTCTTGGTAACCTCCTTAGAGGTACCCTCATCTAAAAGGATTAGTTTGGGTTTAGGGATAATTAGTTTTAGAGAGGGTCTTCAGTAAATGTTTTAGATAAAGGGTTAGCTTGGGGGTAGAGATTGATGGACAGTAGGACCTAGAGGTAGGGTATTCCTTAAGGGAGTCCTCCTCAATAAATGACCCTCTAGAGGAACCTCCCTATCCTGTAGGTTTTTTCCATGCCTAACCATAATTAGGATGAGGTCTTGGTATAGGATGGGGTTAGCATCATTATTTAATGGGAAAGAGTGATGCTCTTAAATGACTTGAGGAGATAAAAGGGGAGGCTAATTTTATACCCCTGAAAGTGATTTAATGGTAAAAAGTGATGAGATATTACTAAGGTGTGCTTACCTTCAAGTGTCAAGTATTTCATAACTTGTAAGCATACTTTTGGCCATTAGCATGAGAGGTTAGTATGAGGGAAGCCCTTTGTGTCTATATTGACAAATTTATTGGTGTGGAATAACATCTTAAGTAGATCCTACTTTTTTTATTGGTATTTATATGCCTTTGCTCCATCACATAGCATACCCATAGATTATCTAATTAACTCCTTCATGACTGAGATTATAACCCCTCTCAACTCTATGACCCTCTTATTCCATTTGAAAAAAAAATGCTTTGATACACCTACATCATGTTCAGTTATCCTCAACATAAATTTAGTAATCCCACCATAACAAAGCTTATTCCATACTTTCTTTATTCCTCAAACTTCAAGCAGAAGTTAAGTTCTAAGTGATCCCTATCACCCACCATTTTCACATTACCTATCAAGTTGAGGATGAAGTTTATTAGTTCTTGGTATAGTTTTGTGTTAATGGTTCAAAAAAGACATGAAATTCATACTTCCTCCCACCTTATGCAATAAATTATCCTCATATTTGAATAATGATGGATCTTTATATTTAAAATCCATCTCTTGATGGAAATGGTTCATGTGTGTGGATTCCCAATCACTATCCTATCCCAATGTGCATTAATTGTGAATGGTTGATGAGACACTTTCAAGGATATGTCATCCTACATGCCATTTGGTTAAAAGAGGGAGACATACTCCTATATTAGCAAGTAGATCTACCATCGTGTTCCCTTCACAATAAGTGTGAACAATGTGGAATTATGTCATTTCCCTCAAATTCTACTTAGCATCATCAATTATGGATTTTATTATATAGGAGGGTGTTATTTTTCCTTCAAGGGAATTTAAGATATTGAGGGAGTCCCCCTCCACAAAAATTATTTCCATATTGAGGCTAGAGGTAATTTCGATTCACTATAATAATGCCTTAGCTTCATTTAAATTATTAATCTATGTTCTCATGGGGCCTATGTAGGCAACAATTAGCTTCCCCTCTGAATTCCTTATGGCTTCTCTCCCACTTATAGGTCTCGAGTTTCACTTTTAGGATCCATAAAAGTTTAATTTAACCCAACCTTCAGGTGGAGTCTTTAATCTCATGTGTTTATGAATTAGATTTTTATATGGGGACCTTATCTTTTGTACCACTTCCTAATTATTGAATTAGTTATGCTAAGGCAAGTCTTATATTTTTATCAGTGGGAGAGAAGTACTTCTAATTCTTAGTGATGGCATGGCATAGTCAAATAAAAATCCCTTTTGTTTGGTGCCTTTTATTTGATAATATGTTGTCATTAAGAGCTTTTTAAACACTCCAAAACTAATGTGGGAGAGTCAAATTCCATTTGAATTCTAGGGATGGGATATTCCATGGTGGTTTCCATTGCTTAATGAGGTCAAACACACTATCTGGTTTAACCCATGAGAGGTTGAATTTGTTTATTAGCTAATCAAATAATCTTGAACTAAATAGATAAGTTAGAAATAAATGATGAACCAAGTCCTTGAATTTCTTGGATAGTGGGCATCTACTATGGATAATTAGTCCTTTTTTTCTAGGTTATCTATTGTTAGAATCTTATCTTGGGTCACTAACTAAAATAAAAAGTTAACCTTTAGGTTCAAGTGTTTTATCCATAAATATTTCTAGTAGTTTCATTCATCTTCTAGATTCAAATCAGTGGCATGTCTTAAAGACACCAATTACATGCCACTATCTTTAGTTTCCCATAGAAAATGATCTTCCTTAGGGAATAAAGGAATGTAAACCTATTTGATGGACGAGTTAAGGTTTTGAATCATTTGCACTTCTTCAGTGGTGCTTTTTTATGTTGGAATGTCTTTCCAACTCTTCAAACCTTTGTTCACAACCCAATAATATCTAACTTTAGAGCCCCATCTTTACTTGAAAATCACAAAACAATTGGCCCAAATATGTTGTGAGGAAAGGGGGGTGGTAGTCATTTAGTCATCCTCCCAGAATTCTATTCTCTCCTGATATACATTATATTAATACATTATATATTAATAACATCCTTATTTAAGGATTTAAAAAATGGAAAATTTTGTATTAAAGATATGTTATGTGAATATTTTCATGTAAAACTTGACAAAATTAAACTCATTTGAATTGACTTAGGCTAGTTAAAATGTTAATTGACACTGATTTAACCATGCAGCTATAAAACACAATAAAAACTTATTATTGTTGTAAGTGTGACTATTTTGAGTCATGCTAAGGTATTATATAAATAACTTAATTTATCTCTTGGAAATATGTTTACCTTATGACACTTAATTGGTGTTTGATGCATTGAGGAGTATAATTTTGTAATAATGGATAATGTTATGCCCCTTGTGTAGTCCAAATATTCAATATGTCTATCAATTTTGACAACCCCTAGAGTATGTGAAAATTTGAATTATATTTCTTCCTTGTGTGAATAATTAAACATGTCCATTTATACTAAGAGTGTTTAGAAATAGTTTAACCAAGATTAAATTTAAATAATGTAGTCTAATTATTTTTAATTAAAATAAAAATAAAAGTATGAAAAATAATTGGGTGGATATGCTTTATAGTAAGGCTATGATCACTAACTTGTAGGCTTGATAGGTAGCCTATAAGACCAAGGATTATAACTTAGGTATGGTGGATTGTGCAAGTGGGTAGAGTGTATAAGTAAATTTGTAATAAATTTAATTGAATTTTAAGAAGCCCATGTGGGCATGTAAGGAATTAATTTTATGTTTATGAAAATGAGTTTACTTGTGCAAGTAAACCCACATAATACATGTTAGAAAATTAAATGAAAATATAATAAAATTTAATAACTTTGTAAAAAGCATGTAAGGATAGGTTTACTTGTGTAACTAAATATACATGAGTTGTAATAAAGAATTATGTTTTTTTAATAAAAATGCTCCCTCCTAATGAATTTTGGTGGAGATTTTGTAAGAATTTTCTTATTTAATTGCTAGTCTTTAGCTTGTTAGTGGGTTTACCATCCATTGTTGGAAGATTTTTGAGCAAGGAGCTTGAGGGATTATTTGTGAGAAGTATTCTTGTTGTATTTTTGGATACTTTGGATTTGATTGGAAAAGTGGTGGATAGGAGGTATGATTCTCTACTTAAGCTTTTTTTAATCATGTACTTTTAATAAATGTGTAAAATAAAATATATTACTCTAATTTCATTTTTATTGGTATTTAGTGTAAGATGGTAAATTTAGAATAATGGCATGTGTCAAGTATATTTTTTTGAATTTAAAATTGGAAAATGGAAAATAAAAAAACAATAATAACTTATTTTTCTGAACTTTCAATTCCCTCCCTTTGTTTTAAAAAACTTTGTCTTATAATGGAATATTGGTCTTGTCTTTTGTAAAAATGTTTGTAGTCACTTACACTCATTTCATATTTTACAATGTAAATAAAACTAGCTTTATTTAAATATTTTATTGAACTAATCTACATAAAAATATAAAATATATATTGTATAAATTGTTAAGGTTATCTTCTTGATAATAGTTATATATCTAAGCCTAAATTTTTAATCATGTTCAAGAATATATTTGGTTGGGATATTGAGTTAAAGTTGATGTTATTTTTTATATACTCTAATAGCTTCCCTTATAGGAACTAAATTTGAGATAAAAATTATAAATTTTATATATGTATACATTTAAATAAATGTAAAATGATTAACCCTAAGATAAATCCAACAAATATACATATGCATTGATAAGTGGGATATATGTATGTGTATGTATGCTGAGAAAATGTGTATGTGTGGGTGTGCACATGTGCATGTGTGTATTGATAAAATATATATGTATGTATGTATAAATATGTATATGTATGTGTGTATTAATTTTATTTCATAAAATGTATAACAAAAAAACACATGTATATTAAAAGAATGTGTTCATTATATTATATATTTAATAGAAATGGACAACCAAATGACTCATTAAGAACCTATTCTAAGATTAGGGCAATCAAACATGGTTTACCATTTCCCTAATGACAAGTTAAGGATAGTTCCCATGGTTGCACATTTTGAGGGGCAACAAAATTGCATAATATCACTAACCATGTTGGTGCCATGAGTGGGGTAGATGCCCCACCAGCCCTTTTTTACCTTGGTTCATTTAAATGACTTATTTTTATAAAACTTCATACCATATATGTATGTGTATGTATACAAATATACATAAATCTACCTTATTATCCTAAATTAAGGAACATATACTAAAATTTATATAAAATGATAGACATATATTTGATTGTAATTTTTTTAAATGTTGTATTTGATATATGTTGGTTGAATATTTTGTCGATCAGCGTACTGATAAACAAAATAGGTCTGATCAGCCAAAGTAGGAAGATTAGTCATCCAAATGTGTAGGTTTACCACATCAGAAGGGGACTGATCTCTCCTCTCATCAAGGGGAGGTTCCCTATAGATATGCTATATATATAGGAAGATTAGTTATCCAAATGTGTAGGTTTACCACATCAGAAGGGGACTGATCTCTCCTCTCATCAAGGGGAGGTTCCCTATAGATATGTTTTATATATATATATATATATATATGTATATAGAAAATAATACTTAGGGATAAGACAAACCATCCATCTCTCTTTCTTCAGAGATGATGCATGCAAATCAAAGGAAAAACTTAAGGGAAATGACAGACAACACTCCTCTTCTTTTAGAAGTACTACTCAGCAAACCACAAGAATACTCCTGGTAGTAAATACAAAGTGTAACCAAGGACGTAGTAACTAGCAAATCAAGATGTAGCACAAAGTCTCCACCTGAATTGCTCAAGAGTAAGATACGAAGGATAATGAGGGCACAAAGTCTCTCCACAGTTGACTCTTCAGGACACCTTCCTAACTACTGTCACTAATTTTACTTGTTAAATTAAAGGAATAGAAGATATATTAAGGAAAAAGACATAAGAACAGTTTCCTCAACAACAAAGATATCATAGCACAAAGTCTAAAAAATCACTTACTTTCTTATTCCAGTAACAAAATATGATTAGCAATCTAAGCTCAAAGTCTCATCAATGCCTTCTAATTTGGGCAGAGTTTTGTTTCGATTGTCAAAAATAGATCTATTTACAATAAAAGAGAGTCCCTTATATAGCCACTTCAAGAAGGACTCAGGAACAATAACACATCATGTTGCATTGAAAACTATTAGGAAGACAGGCTAGAAATTAGGGGCATCTACCCATTTTTTTTCTCAATGCAGAGAAACAAGTCATGCTATTGAAAGTTTGCAACTTTCAATGTCCACCTGGTGATCTGATCGTTCCTTCTTTTCTAGTTAATTGAATCGGGTCCTAGATTCAATTTTCTATTATGTTCCTTCCTCACTTTTTTTTGGTCTTGGCTTTAAAGCCTATGAATGCATTTGGGTCTGTAGATTACAAGGATTAATGACTATTTTATGAGCTTTGGAATTGATGTTTGCGTGCCTGTCACTATGTTTTCAATGGCTAGTTCATTGTCTTGAATTTGACATCTTTGAGCGCGTCACCCCTTGGTCCTTCTTTGGCTTTTTTTTTGGCACTTTCTCAAAAATAACCTACCATTTTGAGCCTTAAGTAATGATCCATTTTGGGTCGATAAGAGCCCCCTGCAAGGGCATTTTCCCTTCGAGTGGTCTCTAGATGGCCTTCAGGCTTCTTTATTCTGACAGGTCGCTAGATTCTTCCTTGGGATTTCTTGTTTTACATCTTCCCAAAGGGAAGGTGACCCTTTAGCTTTAAGAAAGTGTCCTTCAATTTGGCATCTGAGATTCCCCCGTAAGGGCACCTATCCTTTGGAGTCCTTTAGCGGCCTTTTCCTTAGAAGTCTTTCACAGGCTTTCCTGTGGGCTATTTCTCAGGCTTTCTCTGTGGATAAATTCCCATGGACAAAAATTTCATTTAAATTTCCCATGGAAAAAAAGTCTACAAAATTTTTCCTTTGTTCTTTTGTCTTTGAGAATTTCCTTCGAGTTTTCTTCCCGCAATCACTTTCCCAAATTCCTTCAGACTTTTTGTTTGAAGGAATTCCTTCAAACAAAAAGTCTAAAGGAATTATGCCTTTGTCTGCCTTGGTCTTTTTTTTGAATTCCTTAAATAAAAATTTGAAAGAATTACCTTTGCATCCTTTGAAAATGGCCCTTCCGAAGGGTGTTTTTGTCGACCAAGTGCCCTTCACAAGGGCACTTGTCCTTCGGGAGGCTCTTTGAACTTTTACATTGAATCGCTCCTTTGAACCATCTGAGTGAACCACTTGGTTGAACCAAGCCATTGAACCATTTGATTGAACCAAACATTGAACCAAAATGTTAAACCAATCTGTTGAACCAAGCTTTAAACCAAAATGGTTCAAGCTGATGAACCAATCGAATGAACTAAAGCATTGAACCACTTGATTGAACCCACCTTTGAACCAAAATATGTTGAACCAAGCTTTGGTTCAATGGTTCAAATAAAGCCTTGAACTGATTGATGAACCATTTGATTGAACCAAAGGATGAACCAAAGCATTGAAACAAAGCAAATGAACCAAATGAGTGAAACAAAGTGTTGAACCACTTGGTTGAACCAAGCCATTGAACCGTTCCTTTGATTGAACCCACCGTTGAACTGAAAGCATTAAACCTTTTAAACTTTGAACTCGTTGAACCTTTGAACCAAAGTGGTTCAATGGTTCAAGCCTTCTTTGCTTAGATGCTTGCCGATGGAGATTTTTTATTGACCCAAGGCACTGAACCAATCCCAAAAATGACCAAGTGTTAGAAACTAATTCTTTTGGTTGAACCTACCTACAGAAGTCTTTGAACTTGTAGAAATGAACCTACCTGCAGAGTCCGTAGATTCTTGAGAAGCTTGAAAAATGAGGAATTTGAATGCCTAGGACAAATTTTAGAAAGGGAAGAGACAATTTTGGTCTGTAGGACCAAAATAGTTCAAATGTTGTCCCAAAAATGACTGATATTTTTGGGGGACAACAATATATACATAATGTGTATATATCTATTTAATCTATTTTTAATTAAAATAAATCAAACTAATAGATCTAAATTATTGAAATTAATATACATATCTTAAATTAAAATATAAAATTTATAGAATGATTGGTGTGTGTGTGTGTGTGTGTGCGTGTGTGTGTGTGTGTGTGTGTGTGTGTGTGTGTGTGTGTGTGTGTGTGTGTGTGTGTGTGTGTGTGTGTGTGTGTGTGTGTGTGTGTGTGTGTGTGAAAGTATCCTTAAAATATATATTTTTTTGAATGTGCAAGCTAATTATGATTGGAAAATGTCTCAAAGGACATGCATATAATGTTGTGTCTAAAAATATGAATTAAAACTACATTAGTACAAGGCCACACTAGGAGGACATGGATACATTATGACCTTGTCTATTTACTATGACCACATCTCAATTGAATTTGTAAATGGTTTATTGATATGGATTTGTTCACTTGTCTACGAGTGTTTTATTATTTTATGTGTGTGCCTATTTATCATGCAGAGACCTACAAGCATAAAACCTTAGCTCTTGCAAAATAAATAATATAGATCAAATTAAAAAGGGGGATATTTTTAAGAGAATATCCAAACTACCCTTATAAAACCTTATGTAATCTGAGTGTTTCCTAAAAATCTCAAATGGGCCTCGTGCCAATGTATTTTTCCCTCTTAAAGTGAGTGATTGATCTATGATTTTGAAATTATATGAATTTAACTAAAAGATTTATTGAAATTCTTGAAAATGGATGGACTTGACTTGAAAAAAAATAAATTTAGACTTCACCTATTACTATTAGAATGAAACATAATTTAATTTTAAATAAATTTTGCTCTTTTACTTAGTGTGTATTTGACTTGCAAGTGATTGTTGTATATGTTTTGATAAGTCTTGATGTGCTTATATAAGATAATATTTAAAATATTTCCACTAACCAACCTTGATAAAATAATAGGAAGGATTAACTACATGTCAAATTTTAAAAAATTATCATTGGAGTGTGAGGGACAAAGATGCAATAGTGGACAAGGTCAAAGTATGGTCTTATCTAACCTAGTGCAATCCTATCATAGAAGGACAAAGACTATTGGAAAAGGTTTAATAGGTGCCTATAAGTAAAATAGGGATGTATAAATTATGTTTTAAGTATTTAAAATATATTGTTTAGAGTGGTGTATAATTCCATAGATATTTTAAGTTATTGGAATGTTTAATGGGCTAAGTGATATAAGGATGTCAAGATTAAGAATTTTCAAGCACTTGATGATTAATTCTGTGTCTACATTTTCCCCCACTTTATTATAATTATGTAATAAAGGTAAATTATTAGATTAAAGTAGATGTGAACTTAAGTGTGTATACAAACATT